>CM066229.1:3861727-4104805 GCA_033675125.1 Athetis lepigone | reverse complement strand
TCCATAACTTACTGTACACCTCTCACCGTATCATCAAATAAGTTTAAGGCGTCTTCACGCGCGAGACTTTAATTTAATTAATTCCGGAAAGGTAAAGCCAGAATATCTAGCGATCGACCAGTGGTTATCTCATGTTGGTACTCCGCCTTACATTTTCTACTTATTCAGGCTTTGGGGTTTGGACGTTTGGTGCATCTTGATTGTGGCGAAATTAAAACTAGTGGCGAGATAAACAGACGTTACTAAGGACTGACTTTGGCTCAACACTATACCTGTCACTGTTACACAACTGCCAAACGTCAAGTGCATGATAGAGATGGAACACAGCTAAGCCGAAGTACGTTCTTAGTAACGTCTATTTATCTCGCCCGCCTTATGTATTATATTTCCTTAACATTTGATGCATTTGTTTCTGGCGGAATTTAAACTAGGTAGTTATGTATTATATTTCTTTAACATTTAATTATGCGACATTGCCATTGTTTTACATCTTAAAATAAATCGCATCGTTTTTATAATCTCGGCCGTGTGAAGATACCTATGACGAACATACATAATTTTGACCGACGCTATCGATGACTATAATTGACAAAATAATAATGATGATTTGATGATGACATGATAATTCAGTACCGTTTTTCTTTTACATAATTTGATCTGCGCAGAACTATAATTTAAAGATGAAATAAAGAGGCCAATACAATGGTGTCTTCTACATTTCGCAATACATCATTATGTGTCTCTAATGTAATTTATATAAGAGCGGATTTGAGAAAAGCGAGTCACAATGAACCAAACATTGAACTTTACTAGTTGTTTCTCTCGGTTTTACCCATGTAGTACCGGTTCCCGTGGGATTTTTGGGATAAACACTTTCTCAGGCTATAGACCAATATATAGCGTGAAAGTGAGTCAGGCAGGGTTATTTCAGGTTTTATTAGTGTAGATAATAACAACCTTCATTCAATATTGTATTGAAAGCTTTCGGAACGCATACATTGCAGGTCACTGAAGATCCTTTTTTTTGTAGCTGGGAAATCATCAAATGACTTCTCTCGCTCTGTGTCAGACTTTTACTGACTAAAACCCACCAATTTTCTTTCGGTTGCCCTTTATGTTCCGGGGGTCACTGAAGGTCCTCTGACCACTGGTCAAAAATCCCTGCAGTTAAAGACAGCTAACTCATTTCCCTCTTTCTTTTGTTTCAGTTACTCTGCCTCTCAGTGCACAGCGGCGATGGCTACAACTGTCCCTACGGCCAGCATTGTGTGCTAGAGCCCGCGCCGCCCGGTCGGACCCCGCCCTGTGCGCAGCCTGGGCTTACGTACTGCGTGCATCCTGACCCTTATCCTGAGTATGTTACTGTCCTAAATTAAAAATATCTGAAACAAGATTATTTAATCCTTCGAACACACGTGATTTGAGTAACTATAGAAAGACAATTGCAGCCCGACAGCCGGCTGTCGGTTGGTCGTCAAAACTTTAAATCTTCTCATGACACTGTACTTGAGTGATTCGTGTATTAGCGCATATGCTAATCTCTAGATTTACGAACGTGTTTTGCACATGAGTTCATGAATTGAACCAGAAAACGGGAATTCTATTGCTTAAGCGCTTGAAAGTTGTCACGATCACGAAACTATGTAAATGAAAAAAGCTTAGCGTTTTACTATTCTCTTTTTCTAAAACTCCTTTTTAGGGAAGTTTAGTAAACTTTAGTAAGCTTGAGAAAAATCTATACTGGAACGAAATCTCGAGCTAAATGCTAGTACAAAATAATATTCAAGAAATAAGACGGATTTGAAGGGATGGAAGGAGACCAAAGAAGGCTCAAAAGAAAGATGGATGGATGGAATGTGTGGAGAATTATGTTTTAAAAAAAGAAAGTTGTAATTGATAACGTCTCGTTGACAGAACGACTCAAAATAAAATTGGATAAGGACAGAAAGATGATGATACTTCTACGATATTACGGCTTAACAAAAATCCATCTTTACCATTCTTATCTTTGTTTATTATGTAAGTATTCAAACAATTGCCTATATTTTCCAGAAAGATAATCCGCCAGCTGATTGAAGCAGGCCAGTACGACATCAGTACTCTTCTATCAGACGAGAGTCGCGACGACTTCGCGATGACAAAAAACGACTACCCTTACGACTACGGGCCCAACAGCCTGCCCCACGTGGACCAGATCTCGCTGGTCAATGACCCCCACTATCAGAAGAACTATAATACTAAGTTTCATACGAGGTATAATCATGGTGAGTAATTTTTGTCATTTTGTCTTGTCTCTAATGGTGTGACTTGTCTAGGCGTATTTGGCAAACTATCTGTGTGTTCAATGCAACGTAATATGAACCTTTTTATAATATGTCTATAGTACGATTTTTAATTCGAGTCAGAAAAATGTCAAGTGCAACTGTCACTGATACCAAAAAGGGTGACCCGCTACAATAGTGATGTTTCACAATCGATAGACTTAGACATTTAGTCATGCTTTGTTTTATTAGTTACCAAAGCGTTTTTTTATTGTAAATATTGAATACATACCGTCTTAAATAAAACAATTTTAGAAATATGGACCTTACCAAAAACAAATAATATAACAGTGTTTTATGTAATCGTAAATTACATGTAATATTTTTTTTATAATTAAAGTCAATTTGATATTGAATAAAAAAGTATTCTCGACTAAGATTTAATTGTAAAAACTCGATTGTACCACATCACTATTTATCACTGGAAATGTCATTTTTCTGACTCGAATTAAAAATCGTACTGTAGAGTATAGTTTGTATTACCCAAGTAACGCAAATACATATTTTGCCAATTGCGCCTAGTGAAGTCGTACTCTTAGTTTGGCTTGGCAAATAGCAATACTTAACATAAAATATTTTCACATACGAGAATGTGATGAGACCATTATTAAAATGTATAACCATATTCCATATTTGGATATAATAATACGGAAAAAAAATAATTTGATTTTGAATTAAAGATGATGAGTATGATATCTCTATTCTCTATACATATGTATCATGGTTTAATCAATGGTCCGCGTTTACAATCTCCAATAGGTTACATGCTGAAACCAATCCATAAATAAATCCATTGATTAAAAAAACCGATGTTATAGCTTTTATCATAAATATTTGTAAAATATATTTAGGTGTGTAAAGCTGTTTTTTTTTGCTTATCACCGATTCTCCGACCCCATCGAACCAATAGTTTAACAGCTTAGTCGAAATATTTGCCTAGTAAAATTTATTCATTTAGTTGCACAGATCAAACTTACGTAAATAATTAAGCGAACAGTAAGTAAGAAGTTTTCAAAACAAGCCAATAAATTGCTTTAACTTACATTCAATTTCCTATAACGGGCTATCGTTTACAAGATCTCCCATAAACAAATTGTAACCGACTGCCTATTTTATTTAGAGATTTGAATCGTAAGCGGCAGAACTAAATGGTTATTGCAATATGCACTTTACGTTTTTCCATTTATGGTTTAGAAACAATTGCAGGCTATTGCAGGAAGTCACTTGTTTCATCGTATGTGAATAATTGTAAAGATAAGTTGCTCTCCTTTGACCCAGTGATGTCAGAGTTTGACGCAACGCAACTGAGCGTTTACATATACGGTAGGTTCGATTCCAACCCAGGATAAACTTAGTGTTATGAACATATTTGATCGGTGTCTGGGTGTCATTTGTCTATAAGATGTATGTATTTATAAATTATGTAAGTATGTTTATCAGTTGTTTGTCAGCACAAGCTCTGCTTAGTTTGGGACCAGATGACCGTGTAGGAGTGGTCTCCGACAAGAACTGTCAGGCAGTAACCCACCCACCAGACAGATTACCAGTCTGGTCGGAGGGTCCTCTCTTTACAATTCAAAAAAAAATCTAGTCATTTATTTCACTTAGACCATTTACAGGCACTTATGAATTGTCAAAGAGTCGGTCGGTTAGTCAGAAATGAAGAATGAGAAACTTTACACTCTGTTCCCCAAACATCTAAAAACCACAGTCATTTATTAGTCATAGGTTAATTTCATATTGCACATTAATCTTAGTTCATAAGAACAAGGACATTTTATTGCCAATTCTAAATGATTTTACATAACTAAGAAATAGCGTGGGTTTGCTAAAACGTTTTCATAAAAATTAAATCATTTTGAATATTTAATTCTCATTAATTCACACACATCATTTTTCATTCGGACGTACGAAACCTGAAATCTTAATATATGAAATGCTAAACTGACTGATTGTTGATATATTAACGTACAGCCGTAACAGCTGGTCTTATAAACATGAAAATTGGAGGTTGTGTCAAGAGTAGGTAGCCTAAAGAATTTTCTAAATGTGTAAAATAATGGAATGAAGTTAAATGTAGTCAAAGTATAAACCCTTTATTTAAAAGTATTTATAGTTTTACTGAATAATCTTCTCCAACTAATCCTTCCTAACCATCTTTCCACAGACGTATTCGCTCACAAGACGCCACTGCAGCCGCCCACAGCTGGCGACCCTTTACCATACAACATCAACGCATACCAAGCAAGCAACTTCTCCAAATTCGGTTTCCATGGTTACTCCCCCAGCAGTCCCAATGGTTACGGCTGGAACCCAACCAGAAACTTCGGAGATTACGACAAGAAGGTCCTAAGACAGAGTCCTTTTAATCAGAACTTTTTTGAGAACTCGAATTTTTATCCGAATTATGAGAGCCACGACTGGTTTCGGCCGTCAAGTGGCGTGACGCAGTATAATCCTAATGAATGGTGGAAGTAAGTATTATTTCGTATTTATTTATTAACATTTTCGTACATATACTAGGAAATAAACGATATTCTATTCTTTACACTTGGCACTTTGGTGTCGTGATGGCCCAGTGGTCAAGGCTCCCGCCTCTCATGCAAGAGGTTGTGGGTTCAAAACCGGGCAAGTGCCAATGTACTTTTTCAATTCATATGTACTTTCTAAAGATTATCTTAGACATCACAGACATCGGTGAAGGAAAACATCGCGAGGAAACCTGGACTTGTAGTGAATATAAGTCCGAAATCGCCAATCCTCCTTGAGCAAGCGTGGTGATCAATACTCGAGCCTTCTCTGTATGAGAAGAGGCCTTTGCCCTGCAGTGGGACAGTAATAGGCTTTTATTATTATTATTATTGTTTACACTAGTTGAGTCCCGGTTTAAAGTTGTACAAAATATGGCGAGGCTCTGGAGATTTTACCTTGTCGAATTCTCTCTCAGTATCGAAGTGACATTCAAATCTTTGTGTAAAAGGGATTCCGCATCTGGTTTAACAAACAAATACAAAAACAAATAAGCAGTGCTTTCCTCAATTAAATAAGGAGAAGAAAACAGTACCAATCTTAAATTAATGTCATCACAATATTATTATTATCTTGCTTCGAGAATTTTAAAAACCCCGATTGATTTGATTGCTTGAAAGGTTTACACCTTTATTCATTATAGGTCTGAAATCGTTTAAAAACGAGTTATTTTTGTTGGAACAGTCTCAACTTTGCGAATAATACTTATTACTCTCCTTAGATTGTATGAATATCTCATTAGAAACGATCTATGATATGATATCTTCATTAAGTTCCTTATTCAAAAGAGAAAAATCACCGTGGGAGACCAATCAACATGAATACACAAAAACGAATTATAGCTATTGATACTATGAATTATAGTCATTTTTTTCTATCTTTTTACTGTATGATAGATGTTGTAAGGCAAGTTCTGGAGAAATTTCTTGATTAAGACTTACGTTGACATGTTCAATTAATTATCTACTCATGGAAAGGTACTTTGCATCAGTCAGTGTCTCTGTGTGCCCGCATCGAGTTTAGAGAGTTCTTAGTTCAATTAATAATAAAACGATGCTGTTTAAACGTTTTTTTTAATTCTTGTGTTTTTGCGCGTAGACGCTTTGTGGCTATGTGTAGGCACAAATTATTTAATTAGTAACGTTTTTTTGTGTTTAGATCACTCATAATTCATAATTTCAACACGCCATTAACGCAAATTAATTAATTATGTATGAAATGCTTCAAAGTCAAAGTAATTTTCTACGTTTTATGTATTGTTTTAAAAATAAAATGTTGTTTTTTTTCAATTGCGACTTAATTTTTTATTTTAATAGTGGCTCGTAAACAATAATTGTAACACCCAAAACCTTAGAAACTAATAAATAAGGCACATCCTTTATGTTACAGATACGTATCGCCGTCCCGCTCTGACGTGACGATAGAGCGGTCAGTCACATTTCCAACACGCACGACTACCGCGCGGCGACGCAAGAGAAACGCTGCGTTAGTAAAGGCGGCTGAGAAACGCAAGCTGACGGGCGCTGAAGCGCTGAAGATTGCTCTGGGGCTAGTTAAGTAAGTATTTCGGTAGGCCGGTTTTAGTAATATTTTTGGTTAGAGTTGGAGGGTAGTTCAGTAGAGATTTCCATTTCACTGCATATTTCTAACATAATACCCTAAATTTTACAGCGAAGAGACATCAGCAGAGCGCCAACGTCGGCAGGCGACGGCGCCTAACACACAAACTTTATGCTCCGTACGAACAGAGCTCATAACCCCCCGAGCGGCCCAGAACAACAAAGGCAACTGGAAATACGTCGTGAACATGCCTGATAACATGTCGCAACTGGTGCGAGCTGAGATTTGCACGTATGTTTCATGATAATTTTCCGATCAAGCTTTTCTTTTACTAGCGCCATCTATCTTGGAATCTTGAAACTAGCGAGCTGTCAAATTTTATAACAGCGCCATCTGTGGTCGAGTAGTAACAATGTTTTTAAAATTAAAGTTTAACTAAAATAAATTATCAAACAGTTAACTACATTTATTATAATCATTTGAACAGAACATAATCATATTTTAGGTCTACAACATGCAGTGGACTATGTCAAGTGCCACCTGGATATACTTCCCGCTGTGAACAAAAGTACGTCCAGAAACGTTTGGTTGCCGTTCAGCCGTCTGGAGAAAGTCTGTACACCGACTTATTCTGGATACCAAGCTGTTGCCAATGCACATTCACAGCCAATTGAATTTAATTTTAAATTCACCCCTCGTGACTTATGATCAAGTTGAAACTTCGCATTCTGTTGGAAGTTTCACTATCGGACACTAGATAGCACTACAATTATTGTTTTAAGTTCTGCGAATTGTAAGATATCACTGCCTCTTTTCGCCTTTTATTTTCAATCATGACAATAAATAGATATTTATTAATAAAAGTTTTAATGAAGCATATTACGAGTTGCTTTTATCCTTAAGGCAGAGTATTACTTATAATAAATTGTAATTGTAATTAAATTACATTAACAAAGTATTAATTACTTTAAAGTAAAATAAATGGAAAGTTTGTAAATAATAGTTAGTAAAAGTATTTTTCTTTAAGATATTTCTTTGTAATTTAAATATTTCATACTTGCATCTCTTGTCTTTGACGTTATGACCAAAATATAAAATTTAATAGCCTTTTTGCAAAATTATAAAATCGGCTTTCAGTTTAGTTTTTTGGCTTCCAATCAACGCATGACAGCAGTTGGACCAACGTCTTTTTGTACTTTAACCTAAAAATTTCAAATGAATTGATCACATTGGTATTTACCGGTTTTGAACCTATATTCACATACATACGAGGAGGACGCCTCAACCACTGGGCCATCATGATAATAAATCAATAAAACATACAAGTATAATCATATGTATGCTTTGATTAATTACTTTTCATAAAAAGATATCAGGTTTATTAAATGATTTGAGTATCTTGATTATGTTTCAAACTATTGTCAATAAGGTTATTTTTTGTGTCATTAGATTTAAGATTATGATCTCTCAGACACGATCTGAGCAAATAATAGTATTTCTTAAACTATCTTTGTAAGTTGAAAATATCGATAATATATATAACTATATACAACTAGTTTTTGCTCGCGACTTCGTTTGCGTGAAAGTCCGAACCTTATACCTGTCGAACATCCATCCAATATTTTACTCTTTAACTTTAACGACCAAGCGACAGCCAGCTGTCGGGCTGCTATTGTCTTTCTGTTGTGTCTCGAATCACGTGTGTTCAAAAGTTTAAGGGATCGAGTTTTCAAAAATTCCTTTCTTAGTACATTATTATATTCTCTTCACAAAGAAAACGCCTTTTAAGTTTCATGTTTCTGAAACCAGCAGTTTGAGCTATGCGTGTAATTATCGATTAGCCAGTCAGTGAGTTTAACATTTTATATACCTATATGTATATTATATAAGATATCACGGATGCAGACAAAGTCGCAGGTTAAAAGTAGTCTATATTCTTCTACAGAACCATTCTATTTCTATACAAAATTCAATTTTAATTGATCAGTGGTTTATTCATGAAACCGTGACAGACAGACAGAAGAAGTTTCACATTTATAACAGTACAGTCACGAGCATAAACATATATACACTTCACAAAGATTTGAATCTAATTTCTCTTAAACGAGACATAACTTTCAGTTTAAATTTTTTGTATAGTAATTCTATCATAGACTACTATACAATATGCCCTTAAAACTAAATATTATTATAGTTATTCTAAGAGAAAATTGATTTAAAATTTAGCGTGGTGTATACATGTTTATACACGTAACTGTACATATTGCTTTAGTCATTCAGATCTTAAGCGTTCCTGTCACGAAAATATGGATTTTTCAGAGTATTTTTTCCTAGCTTGTAAAATATGGATGCCTAGTTTAAATTATTCCTCTTTTGTACATTCCACATTTATTTTAGTGGGTAATAAAATAAATATGAATATACCTAACAGCTGTTTCTGCATTTTTATTTTAAAATTTATCGCCATTTATGTAGTTGTAGGCCCTACTTCCTTATGATAAAATAATAAACATTGTATATACCAAATCTAATTAGAGTTTAAATATAAGGAAATATATAATAATAAAAAAACATTTTTTTGAAGTAGCTCCACACTCCCAATTTATCCTATATCGTGACTGCGTCCACAAATACATTAAACTTATATACACAGAAACCAGTCCCTGAATAATCAAATAATCAAAATGTGCGGAAATTGTACTTCAGTAGGCAGCGTAGCAGACAAGCGTTTAACCACTGCGCCAACAACTCTGTGAAAAATTACTGACAAAGGTTGTACCCAATTTTAAGCAAAAAAAAAATGTATTGTAATATCACTTTGGAATGCGTTATACATTTTATTATCATATATATTGCCAGGAGACTAGATCCAGGAGTGCCAGGGAGAAAATGTAGAGCTTACACTAAAATCTTTGTATGTGCATTTTGACCCCGGCTAGGGCCGCGTCATGACATCCACAACCTCCTTCCTTGATCTGCCATTGGTAACTCCAGAGACTGTGCAGTGTTGAAGAAAGAGTCTCTGATATATCGCCCTCTGGGCCCTCTTATGGCGTCTTCAAGTCGGAAACGTTAACATCAACTTAATTCAACTTTATCTCCAACTAAAAATGCTTTTATCAAAGACACAAAAATTATACCAATACCAAATCAACACTCATTAGTATAGAACATTTCCCACATACACAATAGTCAATATCTTTATTTGCTTCAAAACATGGTTTTTAAAGTTACCTATATTATAATTTAATTTAGCTCTATTTTATGTGACACCAAAAGCTGCAGATTTTGAACCTAAAACATTTATTTCAATGTTATCATTATAAAAAATTAAAAGGTTGTAGTACTGAACTTGTTAAAGTTCAGTACTACAACCTTTTAATTTTTTACTTTGTTTTGTTGGCATTATTTGTTATAATAAAGGCAACACAAATACACATACTGCGAAAACGCACTATCTCTAAGAGGAAGAGAAAAAAAAGAAACCAAGCTACACGAAATCTAGATAACTATATTCTGTACCTAGGTACTTACAGGTAAAACGATCCATCTCGCCCGAGGCTCTGGCCCCCAATAAAGGATAGCCGACCGGCCGCCGATCAAAAACCTCGATCGCCCAACAGCTCGTGGCAAATGCAACAAGTTTGAAGGCTCTCAACGGCGATGAATTTTGGTATTTGGGATCAAATCACTGATTTTAGTTGAAAGGTTTATTTTGTGACTATAATGTCAATGTATGGATTATTTATATCTGTCACCGGAAAATAACAAGATCCGTAAGTTTATCAATTTACTAGGAAGTTTATAAACTTACGTAGGATTCTAAACGGGAGATAAATTGTAATATTTTACGTCCACATTTTCGTAAATTGATAAGCTTACTGAACTCACTCGTAAAATAATAAGTAAGCAGTAACCAAACGCTACGCGCGATCTGATTGGTTGACTGTCACGTGTGACTTCTCCTTCCTCGCGGCTGCCATTGTTCGCCACGGAACATAAATAAACCAGTTTGCTTGTGCGTTTTTATTAGTTTTAAATGTTGAACTGTGTTGCAACTCAAAGAAAACTCAACTCACTACATCCGTGCCAAAGAGGAACCAGGCATTGTTGCTTCCAATTTATAGTTTGTCAAGTCTGATTATTCCAAAGTCTTTGGACACAAGCATTGCCACTATGAACATTGACCAATCAGAGAGCAGTGAGTTATTTTACGTATTTCAAAGATGCGTATATTTAAAAGAGTTACTGTGATTGGTCGAACCATTTAAAATCTTACGAATAGATATCCGTTAGTTTATAAATTTACCGTATGACGTCGGAAATTGATAAATTTACGAAAATGTGGACGTAAAATATTACAATTTATCTCCCGTTTAGAATCCTACGGAAGTTTATAAACTTCCTAGTAGATTGATAAACTTACGGATCTTGTTATTTTCCGGTAACATATCTATTTGGTTGTGTCCTGTCTAAATATTTGGATCTTTAAATTTCACAATATCACCACCTGGGACTCGAAGTAACGTTATGGACCCGAATAATAGAGCTTTCGATAAAGGAGCTTAGTACTACCACAACACCGATTCTTGCCAAAAAGCAGCTTAACTGTACTCCAGTTGGAAGTGTAAGCGTGACGGTGTACTTACAGGCATATCACATACTAGCTGTCCCCCGCGGTTTCACCCGCATCTTCGTTTACTACTTCGCTCCCGTAGGTCAAACCGTGATGTTAAATAGCCTAAAGCCTTCCTCTATAAATGGACTATCCAACAAAAAAAGAATTTTTCAAATTAGACTAGTAGTTCCTGAGATTAGCGCGTTTAAACAAACTCTTCCGCTTTATTATATTAAGTATAGATGAGACATCACGATTGTCTCTGATGTGTCATCTATACTTGTGTCTGCAGGAGGCCGTTACTACCTAATCATATGAGGGTCGTTTGCCTCGAAGTTTGTTTGTGTATATTTTTAAAAAACCATCCAATAAAATAAAAACAAAATACTCTGACTTCATAGCCATTGTCATTTTTTCATATTAAGATTTTATTTATGATGGTTTTTTAAAAATATACACATATTTATGTAACAAAAATAAATTATTAATACGTACAAGATTTTAAAAAATATTTTTCGAATTGAGTTATAGCTTGAACAGATCGATTGTTCCAATTTTGCATGTTTTTTTTTACTCTAAAGGCTCCCCTGGCTATCTCCTTTTCCCCCAGGAGACACAAATTAATAATCGATTCACAAATTCTCACAAATCACATGGATAGGCAAACCAATGCTTATTTCTTCTGTTTATGAGACTTTACTTGCAGAGAAGTAGGATTTCTTCACGACGAATTGAACATTCAACTTCGTTATTCCCTAGATTCTGTTCCTCAGCGGCAACTCAGCGGTGATATTATTATACAACACTAAAATGGCGAAGACATATATAGCCCATCTGATGGTAAGTGTTGCCTATAGACGTTTTCAACATCCATGGCCATATTTTGACCTCCTCACTATTTTTTTATACCTTGTTGGTACGAAAGCGTTTGACATGTGACGAAAAAACATTGATGTATCTAGAATCATTGAAGCATTGAGTTAATTCATGGTCATTAATAAATACAATTGATAGTATCATAGGATTGTTTTAAGAAAAAACCGAATCGAATCTAGTTGCCCCTTTCAAGAAGAGTTCTAGTTCCCCTTTGAGTATGAAGAGCAAAAAGTTCCAGCCCATAGAGTTTTTAAATGTCTTCTCAACTACCCTGATTCGATAATTTATTTAAAACCGAGCATTTTCAATTTGCAAACGTCCAATCGATATTGAATACCTCATAATATAAGATCCTCAGAAAATACACAAGTGGACGAACATAAAAATAAATATGAATAGAAAAAGGTAACCGCAATTTCCTATATTTTGGTCCATCTAAAGATTAAGACACATTTCTCGCGGTACTCCGGACGGGCTAACATATTTTTCTTTCTATTGAGTTAACGAGAGATTCGAGGGGTGAAATCGCCACATCTGCAGGGGATGGAAAATTCAACCCTTGGACCCGCACCGAACCCGGGGGGGTTGCTGAGCCTACCTTAACAAATTTTCCCTTAAGCTTTCCCAATGTACTGTTTATCAAGGAAAGAAAATCCTTTGAAGTGACTCTTAACTTGATTAAAGAGAAACTTTGAGGAAAAATATCTTTTGTCCCGTTTTTTTTTCTAATTATCCTCGTTTATTTGACGGACTTTGGTAACTTTATATGGTTGGTGGTGCTTTATATTAGTAAAAAAGTTCTAGTATAACTTCACTAAAATATTTCTGATAAGTACTTAATGAGTTACGCTTACTTTTCCTAACGGGATTTATTTCGACATCCGACTAATTAAAAAGAGGAAAGTTAAAAGTATTTATTCACTTTCATATTTCAGTTGTGCTTTAAATTAAGCTTAAACGGAGGTTTAAAACTAAAATTCTTATAGTAAATTATTATAGTTTTTATTTAATTAGGTAATAAAACAATCAAGCAAATCCAAAGTAGAGAACTTTACCCTAGGAAAGATACCAAACATCGCAACTGGAGAGGTTATTCATCGCAGAAAATAGCACAAAATTAAAAATTATCCAAATATCAAGTATTCGCCACTATAAATCTAAAAGCACTTAGCAAGCGCTAAAACAGACGCGATGTCGCTTTCGAAAAAAATAAAAATTCAAGCAAAAAGTCGCTCGACACGCGTAAAAGTAAAAGAGGAAGCGAGGAAAAAATCAATGCCTGCGTTTTATGTTCTATGCGTGTGACAGATCCGTTGTCATGGCAACCGTGACGGGGGCTGAACACAGCGGGAAAAAAGGTCGTATATCAACCGCGAAAACAACAAAATGGCAGCTATGTTTCCCGCGCAAAGTCGCGCTGAGACTGCTGCGTTCACGTTTAAGCTTTTATTGTTTTCGGAAGTGGAGTGTGCGTCGTGTGAAAGAGACGGAAGATAGGGTAAGGGATCCGGTAATCGATATTACGCACTTTTGTAGCAATGGAATTGGCGCGGCACGATGCAAGAAACGTTTGCACGCGTTGCAACTACTTTTGAATTTCTGATCTCGTGCTAACTTTACGCACTTTTTTAAAAGTTACGCTACATTTTTACGGTCGTTTACGTAAGGATTTTTTGTAAAATTTTAGCATTTAATCAATGCAAGTCTCGTAAATGAAATAAGAATGATAAACAACAAGATTAATTGTTAACATTTTAATGAAAACCTTATGGCGACTTTAGATATTAAATCGAAAAAAAAAAACGGAATTCTCTCTACGTTTGCCAGATGTTCGGATTATGATATGAGTTATAGAAAATAATGACGTTTTCACCGAAAGTGAGTAATACAAGGGTGGGGGTGAAATTCTGATGAGTCACTTCTGTACGGGCCGCGATGGCCGTCACTGGCGAATTCAGACGATTCTAGGAAACGAACGTTTTCGGTTCTCTGAAACGTAATAACGTGAAACGTCACTCGCATTATCGACTATCGAGTCATCGGGAAATTATTTTCAGAATGAGTAAATGTTTATATGAAATCATTACTTAGAACAAATTGTCGCTACTTTTAATGTTTAGATGAAAACACTTAATTCATCGACCAGTTTCTATGAAAAACTAATTGTGTTAAACCTTCGAACACCCGTGATTCGAGACTCAATGGAAAGACAATAGCAGCGCGACAGCCGGCTGACGCTTGGACGTCGAAAATTTAATGAATGGTTAATAAAAAACCCTTAATACTCGAGAATTTTCAATGTTGTTTTAACTACTCGGGGCAATAATTGTTACTAGTAAACATTAAAAATTACCACTGTTAAGGATCTTTATTACATTCGAACATGATTTCAGTCAAACACACATAAAATAAACTATTAAACAAGTATAGCACAAAATGAAATTGTTTGTTTATTAAATCAAAGAAGACAGCAAATAGATGCGACAATCGCATTTTTTAAAGTTTTTCAAAGTTTATCTGTCATCTTTGATCTTAATTTTTCTACAATTAAAATCTATCAATTAGCGTCACTTTTCTGACTGACCGACCGACTCTTTGACTATTCATAAGTGCCTATAAATGGTCTAAGTGAAATAAATGCCTTGAATTTTGTTTTTTTTTTTTTAATTTTGTTTGTTCTGACAAACGAATTTGAAAAAAATAAAATTAAGAAAAAGCACATCAATTTCCTACATCTGTGTAGGAACTTGATGTGCTTGCGTCTGAAAGTTTATTAATTTTAGCTTTGGCCTGCGGCTTCGCCCGCGTAGATGTCGAACATCCATTCACCGTTTTACACCTTTAGGTGTCTTTTTTTGGGGTTTGGGGAGTGGGAAGTCGTCAAATGACTTCTCCCGTACTGAGCGGGGCGGGAGGGTGTGTCAGACTTTTACTGACTAAAACCCACTATTCCTTCGGTCAAATACCCAATAAGTTAGTGGCTACACTGTACGTTTAATGTCTCTAGGACCAACGATTTGGGATGTGCGGTGATATACCTTCCAATCAGTCAGTCACGCATTTTACGATTTTATAGATAAACTGGCTTTTGCCTGCGACTTTACCCGGGTAGATGTTGGAAATTTCATTCCCAATTTTACCACTTTAGGGACCGAATTCTCAAGAATCCTATCTTAGTAGATACTTACTTTTCATATAGAACGGTTTTATTTTTTGGTGAGTGGGAAATCATCAAATGACTGCTCCCGTCCTGGGTGCGGCGGGAGGGCGTGTCAGACTTTTACTGACTAAAACCCACTCATATTCCTTCGATTGCCCTTTATGTTCCAGGGTCACGGTAACTATTATAAACATTCCGCAACCATATAGAACGGTCATTCTCCAATTGGGCTTTTTTTACCTAATTACCTTAACCTTTTTTATTTTTCACTGATTTAACTTAATTACCCATTAAGTAAAATATGAAACAAATCAATGATAGGTACGAATTCAATAATAATTAATGAGGCATGTTATAATTAATGACAGGTTTCTAGCTGACATTTTCTCCAGGTTTCATATCTCGAACAAGCAGTTTGGGATGGGCGCTGATATTTATCAACAAATAGTCAGCTAGTTTTAAAATTTACCAAATACACTATCGTGTAATATTGTGACTTATTTAGTTTTTTTTTTAAGTTTTGTGGATTTTAAAAGGAGCGGTTTATTCTTAGTAACACAATTGAATTTATCTTAAAAACGGGCTTTTCGTAACCTTTCGACGACCAAGCGACAGCTGGCTGTCGCGCTGCTTTTGTATTTCTATTGTGTCTCGAAAGAATCACGTACAACTGCCGCATTACAAAGTAACAAGTAGAGTAGAGTATCAGTATCAATATACCTATGGGACTAGCAAATAGTCCTGTGCTGAGAAAAATGGAAAAAGAATGTGGTCACCTGCTGTGCAAATATATTAGGGTTATACTAATTATAATATTCCTAATTTTGACTACGACGGCGTAATATTCAACTGTTTTACTCGGTATACAAAAAAAAAAGATTTCAGGTATGTAACGTAATGATAACAATAGTTGAAATATGAGACTTTTTTTTCTACTGCTAAACCCCAACATTCTTATAATATATTTAAATAAAATATACATATTATACGAAATAATTATATATTTATATACCTAGTTACCTGACGATCTATCAACGCTGCATTACTTGGAGGTAAGTTCAGCATAAGCCGACATAAATAAGATTGCCATCGGTACTCTTACATGGAGGTGAAGGATCATGCATGCAGACGGATATGAAAAAAAAAACATTGCATTGTGTAATAATCTAAACTAATATAATAAATGGGAAAGTGTGTCTGTCTGTATGTTTGTCTTTCTTTCACGGCAAAACGGAGCGAAGAATTGACGTGATTTTTAAGTGGAGATAGTTTTTTCTTTTTTTTTTTTTTTATTAAAATCATTATACACAATATAGTTACATTTAAAGTTATTAATAGCCACAAGTAATTCTTAAATAATAAATAAACTAATAGTATCTAAAAACTTTGTGTAAAACTAAAATTATCAATTTCATCCGAAAATTTAACTTAAATCGACAAATGTATGATTGGCGACTTTCCTGAGCTAGGTTTACAAAACCTGTGTTTCAGGTCATCGCTTAGTAAGACTAATAATTAAGGATGCATCATAATTTTCGAATAACAACTTACAAACTAGTTCTAAAATTATATTACAACTTCCAATAGTTTCTCCATGTCTGTGTAATTTAGTTTTAATAGATATTCTGTCAACAATGTACTGCATTTACCGTAATTAACGCTATATATATCTAACAGTTTATTTAACTTGTTGTACAAAAAAGGTCCTAAAAATACGTAAAATCTATGAGCAAATGCATGTCTTGTCTGTGGGTTTGCGCAAACCAAAACTTTCCTCCTCCTGGTTGAAAATACTGGATTATAAGTTGAAGGGATGGAGAGTAACATAGGCTACTTTTTGTCTCTTTCTAACGCGAGCGAAGCCGCGGGCAAAAGCTAGTAGGTATATAAGTTAACTGAAACCATATATGTCGAGAGAGACTGGATCCTGCGACACAGGGTATCCTAGTGCGGGATCCAGTGTCACTCAAATTATTATTGTACAATCGTGGGAAACAAATAAATTAATTATTATTTATTTATTTATATGAAGCATTTTTGACCCGCTACGAAAAAAGGGGTGTTCTAAGTTTGACCTCTATGTGTGTGTGTCTGTCTGTAGCCATGTAGGTCTTAAAGCGGTAAACCGATTTGAATGCTGTTTTTTTTATTTAAAAGTAGGTTATCAAGCAATTGTTCTTAGACCTTTTACATTACTACATTACTTTCGTTTCTTTTTATTTACACTTGTTACATTTATAGCTCTATAATAAATAAATAAAAAAATATTCAAATAACAGTTTACAAAAGTGTATTAGTGTAGTGTAGTAGTGCAATAATATTAATTTGTAAATTTATATATCAAATGCGAACTTCATTTTTACTTTCAATAACCATTCAATTTTCAATATGTAGAGTCGAGTCCACATTATTAATCTAATCTAATCTAAACTTTAAAACTACATACATAAAAGGGGTAAAATTGTTTGTTTGTACATTTGTAATAGGTAATCTCTGGAAATACTGGGCCACTTACAGAAAATCTTTTATTGATAATATAGCTATGTAATTTTCATGTATTATTGAAATCAATTGTAACAGCTCACATTTTTAGGACCCAGTAATTTTATTACAAATTGTATTCCGTGGTGCTGCTAGGCAATCTGGCTTCTCCCAGTTGTAATTGCCCCTTTATGCCTATTGGCCTAGTTCTGTTCTGTCTCCTGCTTGTTATGGTGGGAAGTGGAAATATTTTTTTTTCTTATTCCTCCGCAGTTCTTTTCTGATTAATTTTGTTGCGGGATCCAAGACAGTTTAATCGTTTCTCCGGGACTCGTCGAGCTTAATTGCTTCGGCGCTTTTTTGGCGGACTCCACTGTTAATTCTGGCTTTCAGGAGTTGCAGTGGTTGGGAATAGTGTGGCGGGATTGTCCCATAAAAAAATGTAATGTTCAGTCCCTTAATATATTTTGTATAACAACTAAATGTGAAAACTTACAGAGACTAGTCGAAACTAAAGTGTACTCTTTGTATTTTTCACTAAAACACAAGTTTGAAATATAACGGAACTTCTAAAACTTCAAGCATTAAAAACTGTCTTGAATGTTCTCTCTCGAAAACTTGGTTATTTAAAGGCTTACTTCGGGAAATATGGATGACAAAGAAACATGTACTTACGAGGTTATAAACATGATCTAAGACGGTGTTTCTAAGTACAGACAGTTGGGTTATTTCTTATCTATTTGATTGGTTTTTTAAGTTTGTCATGGACATCACAGATATTGGTGATGAAAAATAAGGTTAGATAACCCAGACTTATGCTACTAGTATTATTAGCTTTTGTTACTTTTTTACGCAATAATTACTATTATATACGGATAAAATTAAATTTTGAGTAATAAAGCATCAGAATAAAACATAGGCTACATAACATAACAGGTGAACCGGCGGGGGACAACTATAGTATAAGTATGAAATCGCCATCCGCCTTGAGCAAGCGTGATGATCAATGCTCGTGCCTTCTTTGTATGAGAAAAGGTATACACTTTTTAAGTCAAAAAGTTTAACTAGATAATTAAACCAAGACACAAACATTCATCACACAGGTTTTGTCTCTCTTTATTCCATATTGTACTTAAAAAAATATGCTTACAAATAGAAAAAAAACATGAGTGTACATAATGGCGAGCTTGACCCAAAGTTATTTTCCAGTAAACCTTAAAAATGTATTGTAATAGAGAAGTAGAGAAAATTGCACGGAGGATATGCCAATGTAGAGTAACAATACATTTTATATCTTAAATTAATATTTCATCCACACTACGTTTTGACTTCTATCCTCCTGACTCCATCTTCAAACTAAGTCGATATTATCACAATGTCGTTGTGCGGTCTCTTATGAATGAGTTTGCGGGTTCGAAACCGAGTAAGTAAAGTACCAATGTGACTTTTCCTTATCTTAGGTTCCAGTAAAAGCTTTAAATTTTTATACCGTTGATGGTTGTTGCGGCCCGGGTGGTCTAAAGCCAAAAAGTTTTATATCAGTCTAACCAACCAACCAGCACCGAATTACGCAGTAGATATGTACCTAGATGAAAGTTTATACAAACGTAATAATTAATAGAAATAGTGACTATTAAATATCATTATTGAATACTCAATAATGTTCCATATTATAATGCAATGATGGATATTATTATGCAAGTAATGGTAAGAATTTATATAATTATCGTATGTTGGTTATAAGGTTTTCCGTAAAAGTGTAATGTTTGTATCAATTACCCAAAATATTAGGGACAAACTATTCCTTTTTGAAAAACGTGAAAGATGAGGGGATCAATTAGAATGTGTGTTGTCAAGTGTCCCATCCCTTAGCACGGGACCACGGGGCACCTCAGCTCAGATTTAGACCGAGGGGAGTGTAGTGCCACCAGCCACCACATGCACTGGGGTTCAGCCCTACGCACCTTACGTCCTGAACGCAAAACAATCGGAAACATCAACCTGTCGCGAAATGGGGACCAATGTCGCACCCTCTTAGCCAAATTGCGTAATAATTTTATTAACCCTTTTCCCAAATTTTAACTTCCTATTTCGTTTTACGCCCGACTACGTGTCTTACCCAAACAGGAAACATAATAGAAAAAAATACTACATAAATTAAATACAACATGAATTGTTGTAAGTTGCTAGTAACGCATCTACAACGCGGCACCAAACTTGTACCGATCGATAGCACGCCAACGCGAAAGCTCCAAGTAAACAGATCGAAGCTTTGAGCGAACTCCGAATCGAATCCCGCCAAATGCAACGACAGCTGTGCGTAGCCCGTAGCGCGCGTAGCCGGCCGCGGTGTAGAGGCGGCGCCACCGGGCGTCGTATTATTATTATTTGTAAACAAGCGAGCAAGCGTGTGCGGGCGCGGGGCGCGTCACGTGACCGCGCGCCATTGGCCGCCGCGGCAGCTGCGTCGCCGCCGCGCGCGCCAGTCCGCCGCCGAACCTCGCCGCGTACACATGCACGCTGATCGCAACCGCGCGACGCGACACGCGCACTACTGACGCGATCGCGAACTCCGAATCCCTTTTTGTTTATTTTTCGCTTGCGTCCTTCGGACCGTTTTGTTTCCGAGGCAGCGAGACGAAGAAAAAAAGGAGGCGCGGATGGATCGAGCGAGAGAAGGTACAGAGTTCGCGTCTTACACAAAAGTTTTGTGGCAAAATGTGCAAGTGTTTCCAAGTAGTGGAATAGAAGCTTTTGGTTTTTGTGGATTGTTTAGTTAGAGGTACTCGTATGTAGAGCGGTGGCAGCAGAGCGTGAAGCGAGGTCCGGTGCGCGTTCGCGTGCTTCCGCCAGAGCTTTCGTTGTGTGCTTTCGCGAATCGATCCCTGTTTTCCTGCTTGGCGTTTGTTTTTGTAGCAGACAATTGGTAAACTGTATCTCCAAGAATTGTCGGAACACATCAAGGCTGCATTGTCTCACGCTTATCTGAACCTAATTGGATGTGATCATGTTGTTAGTTTTCAAAAGACGACGGTTCTTAACAAAGTGTGTGAGAGTTGCGAAGTTGCGCGTTAGGGAGCCGGTGATAGCATCCGGAGACACGTTGTGGTGACGCATCGGCTGTCATTGTCTGATGTGCATGATGTCACATCATTTAGAGCTTAATTGCAACGAACGAAATTGGAGCTGGAACGATTTTTATCTACTTTATTGCAGTTTGCAAGTTCAAAGAGTGGAATTCCAAAGGTCTTTCAACTGAATTTGTGAGTTAAGTTGATATTATTGC
Organism: Athetis lepigone; assembly: GCA_033675125.1. NCBI lineage: Eukaryota > Metazoa > Arthropoda > Insecta > Lepidoptera > Noctuidae > Athetis > Athetis lepigone. Next base: position 4,083,974 of record CM066229.1, on the reverse strand, counting down.
ATTGTTTTGTAGACGTGGACCACGTGAAATCAGCTTCTAAGGAAGCCAATGCCCAACTGGCCAGTATCCAAAAACGGAGGACAAACCAATCAAAAACTTGAAATAGACCTCACTTCAAGTCGAATATTGATTGACTCTTCCAAACGAATCTTCTTAACTTTCTTGAATTGAGTAATCTACTTTTTCCAATGATTGGGCATTGAACTTTACTAATCTTTAAACTACTTTACTTCTTCAAACTTATTTGAAAAAGCTTTTTTGGCTTGGTCTTTATATTGCAAAGTAAGTTTTGCACAAGAAGCCAAAATCTCAAGAATCAATCATTTGGATTCCCAGGCTGTGGCCATTTGACAATTAAACACCTTATTAAATATTTTAGCTGTCTTTCTCTTTCATTATCTAGTTATTCTTCAGGCAAACGCTCAAAATCTGTTTAGAACTTTGGATTATTATTTTATATTTTTGACGAATTTAAAACCATTAATTTCAATACAACCAATGAAGCTACTTTAAACGAACCATTTCAAGAAATCTCTTACATTTTAACAAAAGCTTACATTTTTTTATAAAGCTCAAGTACTTATTCTCTTTGTAATGGCTCTTTAATGGCTTTCGGAATATAGACTTGATTAAAATTTCATATTTTGTAATCTTTCTTCGCTTAGATTTCTTAACAATCTTTCTATACAATTGAAGTACAATTTAGCTTCTTACTTAAAGACTGTATTTAAGCATTTCAAATCTTTGCTTATACTTTTGACTTCGAAGAGAAACCTTTAAACATTCATTTTTTTATTTTGATATCCAACTTTGCACTGATAAGATGTGAATAAGTGAATAATGATTGAGAGAAGTTGGGTGTGACAATATCAATTAATAATGACACAAAAACAAAAATTATAAGAGCAATTAATACTATCTAACAGTTTTGCGATTCGTCCAAATTACTAACGGTAATACAAATGGTATCACAAATATAGCTACACCAAATACAAGTATTAACAGTCCACGAGCCAAAAACTCTTCGAACTCCACAATCGGATATCTGAATATCGGAGATTAATACTTTTAAGCACTGAACTTCGTCGAAGATTCCGGTCCCACGGAATAATCGAATAAGTAATACGTCTTCCTCCCGCGAATGCGATAATAGGGAGTCAAGTTCAGTGAAGCCAATGAAAACAAATAAACAAATTGGCCAATTTCGCCTCTAACAGTTGGTAGTTGGGCCAGAGATGAGAGCAACGCAACGGATTGTGCAATGCTACATGCTTCCTTTTTAGTTGAACAAGCGAGTTATGTTTCCTCTGAATCAAGCATGGATTTTTGTAGTGCTTAATTTGTTTAATCGTTTACTTGTCTGCATGTAGCTTAATATTTTAAGCAAGTTTCAATTGAAAATGTGAGCTTTTTGCTCACATTCCATATACTATTCAATGGCTTTTATAACTTAGATCTAAAGAGTTTAACAAATATTAGCTTAGAGTATTTAGTTTAATCTTCTCTTGAGTTCATTCAATCAACAAGAAGCTGAGTACCTATAATACCCAGTGGGGTATTAAATGGTCTCTCATCCTATCTAAATTAAACTTTGCAGTTAGAAACTTAAGTAAAATAGCTCCTAAATATTATAATAATACCATTATTATTTTATAGTGCAAACTGATAGAAAAAAACTTATTGTATGTTGATGATTGCATAGTTGGAAGTGCAAATACAATTATCAACATAGGTACAATAAGTTTGAATCTTGAGTCCCTGAAATTAAGCTTTCAACGTCAACATTCTAAAATCTTAAATATTAATATCACCTGTAAAGGCCCAAATGGAGCGTCTCCAACAGTCTCAAATATCCCGATTATTGCCACAAGTAATATCATAAGTTGATTCATACTTTCTCTGTGGGATAATCCTCCTCTTATTGCTGCCAAGCAAACTCGACGCTTATGCTTTGAACGTATACATAACCGCTTCAGTATGTGTACAAGCCGTCTAGGTAAAAGTTTAAACATCGATGTAGTGAAAAGTTTCTTGGAAATGTAATTGTGGCGGATATTTTATTTGAGTAAGGACCGAAGTCGCGACGGTGAACGCTCGCTTTTCAATAAGAATTCAGTTTTAAGTTGAAGGAACGTTCAAACTTAATATTAAATTTTTGTAGTTTCAGACTTTATTTATTGGAAGTTCTTGAAGTTGTTACTGAATTATTTAATGCAGTCTATTTAAATAAAGATCGTAGATATTGTCAGTTTTATATTGAAGTCGTTTTTATTTAAGATCTTCTTTCTATCCCTAGCCTTCTCCCGTCTTTGTTAGGATCGGCTACACTTCAAATTTAACCGAATCCAGCTCAATCCATATTTTTACGTAGACCCCTATAACTCTGTTCTTAGGTAGCATTATACTCCTTGGACAGATTGATTGTTCTTATTGCTAATTATTTTCCGCAATTTTGTTCGTGTGAAAATCGTAAACGCAATCGAAACCGCTGATTCAAAAGTAAGCTACATCCTTTTTTGGAATTAAAGTTTACTCTAACGGTAAACGTGCCAAATGCTGTGAAAGCGTAACAGATATATATGAGGAATAGTTAGGAGGGCATGGTAGATAGGTAAAGTTTATTCAATGAAGGAAGAAAGTAAGGAAAATACAAACCTTGAAACGAGGAGAAGGACCGTTATTTCCAATGCACACTACGATCGTATTACGGATGCAACAATTGGTTATAAACATTTTAAATGGAAACTTGAAGTACCCGAGGCGACAAGATGTGAAGGAAACAATACTAAATCATACAATCATCGTCATACACATGTGACTTCCTTCAAACAATTCCATCTCATAGGTGTAACTACAAAAAACGCTCAATTTCCGATGTCGCATCCGATAGCAAAGACAGACGTGGTCACAAAAAATTCTTTACAAAACTGTATCGACCAACTTAAAACAGTATTTATGAAAATTTCAAAAACACCCTATGCTGGTATCTTTAAAGATTAAATTCAAATGCGTCTGTCGCCGTGAAAGTGCAACAATAAGTTTGCTGGAGTATTAAGGCATCAGAAAAAGTGGTAGTGTGGGAAAGATCGTCGTAAAAAACTAAACATCTGCGTTTCTATTCAACTGGATTCGAGTGGCTGAATGGGATGGGACGGTAACTCTATATCGCTGAGGCCTTATCATTCTAATGTGTTTTAAATTTGATGGAGTTCTGATATCATGTTGGCATGTTTGTGGATTTTATTGAGTTTTTAATGCATTTTCTAGGTAGATTCAAGAGTATAAATTTCGGATATTTTTCAACTACAAATTGCAGTTTTAGATCACTATTTTCGTATAACATTTTTTAAATAGTCAGTCTAAAAACCGTAGACTATTATGTCTATTATTATGACAATTTCTTTTGTTTGTCTATCTGTCTACGAAACCATTTAGCTTAACTTTCACGTCTAGACTACCTACGTGTTTTATGAAACATAAAGCATCTGCTTAAAATTCTGGGCTCCAACTTAAATTCTGTACACCACCAACAAAGCTTAGTCAGACAAACAGTCTCAGAAGAATACTGTTGGTGGTACTAGTAATAAATTAGATACTAACTATTTAGATCGCAGACCTTATAATGACACTGTGCCTACTGTGGTCCCTTATATTCAAAACACGGCCACCGGCAGAAGAAAAGAAGAATGAAGCATTATAATCATTGATAAGGCAGTGGGCTTCGCAGTAAAACAAAAATACGTGAAAATAGAGAAAATTCTACCTTTAAAATCGAAACAATAAACGGAATAACACTTAATAACGACCTCTCGTCGTTGAATGTTGCTCTTATAAAATAATAGAGCGAGAATTGAATCCGCATCGCTCGGCGGCAATCAGACTGATGTACGTATCCTGCCTACTATGTCATTACATACAGATTTATAGATGTATTTGTGTGAGAAACTATGAATGACAGTAAATATAACTGTTCTTTGTACTTTTGGTGTTCCGATTCCAAATGTTTAAAAAGACCGTTTTAGCTTCGCTTTGGATAGCCATAGATCAACGAATATGTCTATGACTGACAGAAAACGTAACAGTTATTTATCCTTCTGGTGTTCTAGTTCCAAATGTTGAAAAAAGGACGTTTTGGCTAGGCTTTGGGATAGCCAGAGAACGAATGATTTTGAAGAAGAAAAGGAACTTCTTTGTCGTCTTTTAGTGTTCTAATTTTGAATTCTGAAAAGAGACCGCTTTCGCAAGGCTTTAGTAGGTTGCTACTAGTTTTATCAAATATATGCAACTGCTGCTATGGTAAAAATTCAGTCCAGTCTAACCAAGAGTGCAGACCTGGAGTGACGTAAATAATCAAGATATTATAGAATAAAGATAAATTGATAGTCACACAAACGGCAAATTGTTGAAAGATAAAGACATCATGCCAAAAGTCAATTCAATAAACAAAATATTTTTTAATGGGCGCAATTAAAATAAATGTCAATAAAAAACGATACACTAAAGTGATCCCTGTGATTACTGATCCGTAATAAATACTTATTAATAGATGTGAACTGAGTAGGTACCAAATTACCAAAAACGAAAATTTAATGTCGTAAGCCAACAAACCAAATTGAAAATGCAACTGTTGGAAATCATGCCAAATAAACCCTTCCTAGTAAAGAACAATAGTGTGAGGACATACAAGCAAATATAGGACTTATTGTTTGTTCCTCACCTATATTTTTCCGATTGGTCGATCTGATTAATTAGGGTCCTATTCCTATGACGTAATATCAACAGTTGGTTTTGAAATCCGATGTAAAGGGATTACAAATGCTTGTGCAACCACTAGTTGATTGTGAAATATAGGATTTATCAAACCGTTGACTGAAACATTTGAAAACATAGATGAAGGTTCAGGAGGACCAGACTAAATAATTAAAAATGGAACGAAAGTTTAAAAAGTGTTCATTAATAAAAAAAAACAAAAGAAAATACAATGATAAACTGAATGATAGACTGACTGTTGATATATCAACACACATCCCAACCGCTGGTCCAAGAGGCATGAAACTTGCAGGGTTCTTGGTAAAGAGCAGGTCACCACGACTAAGAAAGGATTTTTGGAAATTCAATACTTATAGGGTAAATTAGGATGGAAGTATTGACATCACGCAGGCGTAGCAAGCAGCGGACGAAAGTTAGTAGCTTCCCTAAGTCATCGCGCCACGCGTGAACCTGGAGTGGTTTCGCAAATTCGTTTTTAACTGACTATAACAAATATTGTCAGGAGAAGACTCACACGATAGAAAAAAGCGCGAAAAATTAAAAACAGCCCGTTTCAAAGACGCGGGTAAAACCGATTAAGACTGCTAGTATCCATACTATACTAATATTATAAATGGGAAAGTGTGTCTGTCTGTCTGTATGTTTGTCTTTCTTTCACGGCGACAAAACGAAGCGACGAATTGACGTGATTTTTTAAGTGGAGATAGTTGAAGGGATGGAGAGTAACATAGGCTACTTTTTGTCTCTTTCTAACGCGAGCGAAGCCGCGGGCAAAAGTTAGAAAAATAATAATGCTAAAGCAGGCTAAAGTCAAAAATTAAATAACGATTAACATCTGACCATAGATAATGAAAAAATAAACTCGCTTCTTAATGGTTTTATAACATCTTTAACAAAACGAAGGTGGTGATCCATCGATAAAGATATACGAACTACTTACAGTAACCATCGAAGTGTTATCAGCAGATTATCATCAAATGATCACTTTATTGAGATATCGGTTTCCTGTGCAGGTATTATACTTAAACGGATGTACTACACAGCTGGTGAAAAAAAAAGTTCAAGTACGTTTTCATGTACTGATATTAAATATTTTGTAGTTTCTTGTGTGTTGTTGAAGGTGTGTAGGAAGTAATTTTGAGATATTTCATTACTGAATGGTTTGTCTTTGAAATTACTATTTGAAATCCTGTTAAAAATATGCACTCCTAACGGGGCTTAAGAAACAATCTTCCTGAAGTTATTTTTGAGACACCTCTATACTCTGCTCTACTTATCAAATAACTATCTATTTGATAAGGTTTAAAGAAGGCACAAGGGTTCATTGTAATTAATTTATAATTTTACAAGAAAGTACAAATCAACTTATTCAGCGCTACATTTATCTCCACTCTAAACTGCCAGTGCGTTTAGCTCAAGGTAGGAAGAATCTACCCACATGTTACCATAAACTAGTAAAACAACAACGTTCCGAACACACTACCCACATTCTTCATAGCGAGACTCAATGATTTCCGAACATCCAAACGCAGTTCGGTGCAGTTCGCGTCGCTACAAAAAAGCGACAACATCCGACGCTAAAAATATTCCGTATAATTGCAGCTCAACGCTGAAAGCGCAATGCTTTCGCTGCAGCGGTTGTACGGTTGCCCTTGACAACCCAGACCCAGATACTATCGCGTTCTACACACACGTGAACACACACCCACACATCGACACCCCACGAATCCTTGCGACACACACGCGCACTCTCGGCGATCACATACAGCACACATGCGAAAGGTTGCGTTCTGAAGTGAGCTTTTTAATTTTTTTTCGAGGAACGCTCTTTGTGCGCTTCTACAAAGAGTTTCGCCCTGTGATTACTAGTCGGGACGTTTTGGAGTGACGGTGATGTAATGCGGAATGATTTTTGAATGTTGACGTGAGATTTGAATGTGGAACCACAATGGATTGAATTTGTTCGATATTTGAACCATGACATCATAGCTCTACTTGTTAAGACACTACAGAACACCTTCGTAGTATAATTATGCTCTCACAAGTCAACGTACAACACTTCCCCTGGCGACCCCTCAGTAGAACCCGTACTCCATCACAAGAGATCCATCAAGCCGCTCATCCATCATTAGACATTTAAGTTTGTCCTACACAGAAGATGCGTCAAGAACCCACATTAATTTCATGTAGATAGGGTAACTGAACAGAAAAATCTCATAAGTCCCTCAGGAAAATACAGCCAAGTACTTGAGGGAAAGCGAAAAAGTCGAAACAAGCAAGTTGCAATTTACTCCCTCTTTGTGATGGAAACAAAAGACATTTCTTTTGATGCGTATCCTTTGGAAGCCTTAGTTATAGCTCCGATTCGCGAAACTTTTATAATGAGAGAATTTTATCAATAAGGAATTAGTAGAGGCAATGAAGACGATGGCAGTCTATTATTAATTTTTTTTATCACAGAATTAAACAGATAAATGATTAAAAATGGTCCGTGCAGTATTTACGGAACCAGGCCAACCTTTGTACGGTAAAAAAAAAGAAAACGATGCATGTCAAAACCAACATCCCAATTCGGAAATAGAATCTAATTTAGTACTATCAGTCACATTTCCTCTATAAATACAGTTTAATCGACACAAATAATCCCTGGTTTAATAATAACAAAGCTCTGACGTCATCAATACTGCAAATGAAGTGCTAATCGATCTCGATGCCGCGCTGTGAAAGTTCTTGTTCCATATTTAAATAAACACGTGACTGCCCTTTACATTCTATTAGTCAAAGGAATTATCATTTACAGTTTTAAATGTAGAACGTAGAATGACCTCAAATTCTGATTTAACGGTTTTAATAATGGAAGCTTTTGAGAATTTTTAAAAAAAAGCAAAACAAATAATTATGTCAGTCAAATCTAAATATGGAATTACAATTCCAAACATTTTTTAAATAGATAACCTTAAATAAATTTTCTAAAAATGTCACATCAAATCTCGATCAGTGGAAATAGACAGATTTAAATTGAAACATTTCAAAAATAGTACGCCCTTAAAATAGTGCGACCGAAATAGAGCGAAGCATTAGGCACTATTGCCGTACCCTTCTATTTTTAGAAAATGTTTACTCCACGTGATAATCCTACCAAATAGAATGACATCTAAGAAGTTCCAAGAATTCATTGGAGCGTACTGAAATTGGTCGTATAACAAAAAGCTCGCGTTTTATTGTTGTTTCATAGACCTTTCGAAATGTTCATATTATGTTGTCGAAAGTACAGTGAATAGTTACTTTGTTAAATGTTGAGAAAGGGATACAGATAGCAATTTGTTTTAGCGGTTATCCGTTAATTTTCCGTTTTTTTAGTCTTTGCTATAACATACTGACTTGACGGGCCTGTTGGTCTAGTGGTCAGTGACACTGACTGCTAAGCCAGAGGTCGTGGGTTCGATTCCCACCCAGGACAAACTTTGTGTGATGAGCATATTTGTTTGTTCTGTGTCTGGGTGTTATTTATCTATAATATGTATGTATTTAAAAATTATATAAGTATGTTTATCAGTGGTCTGATTACCATAACACAAGCTCTGCTTAGTTTGGGATCAGATGGCCGTGTGTAATTGTCCCAGGATATTTATTTATTTATTTATTTATTTATACTATTCTACCCTAGTTCATCCACCCCAATTTTGCGTAACGTTGTCATTATTACTTTGGTCCTCAAATTACTTTTCAATTATAAGGGGTTTCATAATCTATTGCTTTATCATATTCATTTCAGAAAAATTGTCTGAGTAAGTAAAGAGCTCCGAAAAAATAAAAAAAATTTAGGAAATGTCATTGTATAACCGCTCAGGCCATTGTGTTCACCTTTTATAAGGATGCATAACACAAATTAAAAATTTTTGCAACCTAAGCCGCGTTCCGATTTTAAATTTTCCGAATATTAAAACCGCGGCCATCTTTTTATTTCGATGTTGCCCTCAACAAATCAGAGTTGCCACCTCAAAAATTACAAATTAAGAAAAATAGATGGCCAGTGTTTCTTCAGTTTTCTTGCACGAGCTTGCACGCACGCTATTGGGGTCAGGTTAAAGGGGTGGGGTGATGACGTCACTGCTGCGAAATGTTACCGGCATATGACAACGTGATTATCTCGCACCGACGGTTTTATCAACGCACATTAACGCGCCGAACGATTTGCTAATGTTAGTTTGATACGGTGCGGTGATGCTGTTTATCTTGAGAGATGATTTTGATACTTGAGTTGCACTAGGCTTTTAGGTGAGTTTCGGGGTGGTGGAGGTTTAGATTGGTCTTTGAAGATAGGTTTTATAGGTTCAAAGGTTTGGTAAAGTCGCTTTTGTAAAGACTGCTATGTAAATGGAATAAATGCATGCTTAATCGCTCAAGTTTTGCTGTAGTCATGCTTGGTCTATAAATACAGGGGTAATAAAAGTAATTATTCAGCTATAAAGATGTTTTATATTACTTTACATAAAATGTACAAACGCAAGCACAACAGGCTACTCGAAGGTGTCAGTTTTTCCTACTAAATCTAATTCTGATTATTGATAGATTCGAAAAAATTTTTAAGTAAATAAATTAATTGCAGTAGCTTAATGTCCTTGGCATCTTTATAAAAACAACGTTATCTACAAAAAGACGAAATTATACTTTAAAAAAATAACCCTCTAAAACAATTTGCTTTTCCTAACTTTCCAAGTTATTTATTTCAACAACAAACCATAACACCCGCAAATTTAAACTGAAATAAACAGAATAGGTAATAGGATTATTTATGATACCTTAAAGCTATTACATTGGAGACAATAAACAACAGCTGATTGTCACAATTTCCTTCGAAAGTTCGCAAGTATAGGTTATTCGCGCCATTGCATCGATTCGCGCTCTATTCAAAACACAGGCCCGCGCATGCGTGCCCCGCCATCGCAGTAAACATGTCGAGGTCTGCCCATAACTTCCGAATTCTCTTACCTCCTCCATTCTTCCTTCTCCACAATTTACATCGTTCCTTCATAAAAAACGATCCACAAGTTTTTCAATTTTCTTACAATTTTCCTTGAATAGTTCGCTGTAATGTGATGTTTTTGTCCACAGATTGGTGCCGGCCGTACGGATAACCGGCCCAGACGACGCCTCATGCGCCGCACCGAAACACGTTCAACCAAAAGCCACGAAATCCTCAAACCAAAGCCTCCAGTCATATCTTTCGTTTCGAAAAACTAAATATAAGCACTATTTTTTAACCTTTTAACGATAAATCTAAATCGTAAATAGTATACGCTAACTCCCAAACAGTACAAATTAATTTAAGTCTGAAGTGATCGGTATTTACAATAAAAAAAGCCTTGAACGAGCGAAGTTAATCAACCAACGACCAGTATTTAAACGTTCCAAAATAATAGAAATCGTTAAACGAGTGCGCAAATATTTTATCGATCGTTAAAAATTATAATACGAACCGTATCCTCGAGCATTTTCTAAAAAATTAAGTCAGCCAAAGATTTTTATAAACCCTTAGACTGTAAGAGTTCGTGTAAGTTCAACTGCCTCTTATTAAGGACTTTTATATTTATTCCTTAGTTGGATAACGAAGATATTGTGATTAGTTTTAGTGTAAACCAGTGTGCCGTATAACCGTAACATTAAGTGCTACTTAGAATACCGAACATTAACAAATTAGCGGAGCCACGTCAAGAGTACAAATTGTAAGTTCCAGTGCAGTTCCGAGTGTTCAGTACTACAATAGACTTAGAGCTTATTTTTGTAAGGGTTTATGGTGGCCGACGCGATGAGGCAGCGTCGAGCCAAGACGTCATGAGCGAGGCGCTCAACAGCGACGCCAGCGCAGACAGCGCTCTACCGCCGTTCTCCACCTTCGGCGACATGGAGAACGAGCAGCGGATCCTCACAGCCGACACGCGGCTCCTCGACCCCACCTGGGAGTACTACGAGAGAACGGGGGACACGGTCTCCGTCATCGCCAGCCAGGCGCAGTACCGGCCGTGGGAGTCGATGCCGATCACGGTACACTCCAAAGATTCATTCCTGCGGGCTGGCTTCTCAGCGTCACTGGACTACCAGCCCGTTACACTGCAGCCCATCACAAACAAGCTGCCGTCCTTCCAAAGCCAATTCCAAACGTTTCCAGAAACGTCAGTGATACCGGAAACGGGTCTGCCTAGCGTGACCCCGGTGCCGGTCACGGCGAGCCCGACACCGAGCGCGAGCCCTAGTCAGTTAACCCAGCTCACGCAACTCACCACGCCGTCGTCGCCCGCGCATCTGACCACTCTAGCGCAGATGACGCCCCTGTCGACCACCCTGACGACATTGTCACCTGTCAACGCTACTACATTCCATACTCTAACAGCTGTGAACGCGCGAAGTTTCCCGATCGTGCCAGCGCCCTTGCAGGCGAGGGAGCTGGCCCCTGCCGGACAAGCATACATTGACGACAGACACATACAACTGTACCAACCAAACATAGCCACAATCAATGCTTATCCAACGCAAAATGGCATCCTACACCAAAACGGAACGCTCCTACATCAAAACGGGAGCTTAATACAGAACATACAAAGTCCAACTGTAGTTCATGTGTTGAAAAACGAGCCGTTTGATGTGAAAGCGCTACAGGAGAAGTATACGCCGAACGGGCTACACCACAGTAATTTCCAGAATCCGATGATGATTGATAACGGTTATGAGAAAAAGACGAATGGGTTCGGGACGGGTTCGTCACCAACAAGATCGGACTTTAGGAAGAAGGAGCGACGGAAAATGCGCGCGAATAGTACAGAGTCGGACGGGTCTAACATGGAAGTCGGGTCTGAGAGCAGTGGGCAGGTCGCGGCTGTGTCCTCCACTGCAGGGTTCAAATCACCAATGCATGGAGCACCACCGATGACAACGGGACCAATGGAGATGGACGACATAACCAGTGAAAAACAGGTGAGAATTTTAACATTTCATAAGTAAATATCTAAACATTCCTCATTCGCATTATATGTGTAAACTGTTTAAGTATTTATAGCCCAAGTTCAAGATACATTGAGTTTACACGGAAACAGGCTAATATTAATAATAATATTTGTTTATATTGATTGAACTATCGTATTGACAATTTCGACTTTGCCAAATAATTTGATCGTTTATTGCACCACAAGCAATAGTCATTAGTAGTTGATATATGACAGAACGTTGTAAACAAAATGATACATACACAAACGTAGGCAAGTTGAAAAGCAACATAATAAAATCGCGAACGACAACTAATCTGCCTTCCCACGAATTGGCGAATTGCGTAAACAAGACGCCGGGGAATCGCGAAAAGCCGACTGTATATATTCGACGAAAGATATAAGAATTCTCCGAATTTTCATTCAGCTACACGCCCGCCGAAAGTGGATATTCGAGAGAACCCGAAAAAGAGAAACTTCCACCGTAATTCCACCTTTTATTATTCTCCGAGCAGTTTTTATTCCCGGTCCTGAGTTTCGAAATGGCCGAACTCCTTGTCTTCGCGGCTATAAATTTAATAGTTAGCCGATTCTCCTGCTCCACCAATAAATTAACTTCCTCTCTCGTTTAAAACACAAATTAAAGTCGGGCGATTTATGCGTGTCCTGCTTAGAAAATTTTATGACTTTGCGAATGCAATTAGTCGGCAGTTTTGAAAAGCCCTCGATATTAACGGAGTTAGTACGTTTTAATTGTAGCTCAATCGAGTACCTACGAAGTTGTAAAGTTGGTTGGTACCTGTTAAGAAAATTATACGGCTATTCACGTACTTAGGTCTTAAGTAGCCCTGTTTGTCATTTGTCATGAAGTACTTTTTGACATTTTGTAGAGTGTGCACTTTACTGACATTTTGCTAAACGACAAGCGTAGTAGAACCGCCCAATGGCATCATAAAAACTCAAAATAAGAACATAGATATCATGTGCGAAACCGGAATTTTCAATTAAAAAGAGTTTATGTGACACCGGCAGTGAAAATAAATGAATAAGAACACGACTATATTTAATTAAAACAATAAGGGTAACAAATGATATGCACACAATTATTTAGAAAAAAAAATACAACGTGTACGACTGCTCAAATTGAATTAAGAAATAAAAGTATTCTAATGACAGATAACCTTAGGACATATGAGAATATTCATTACAATGAAGTTGCCAGCTCAGAAAAACTTATCTAACAGGAGTTGCTATGAAAGGTTCAGCTTTGACGACATTCTTTACACCATAAATGTCAGCATTTCCTAGTCTAATAACGAACACCTTGGCTCGCAGCTGCCGCTCTACAATAGACAGTAATTATTAGAGATGCACCTCGATCAGTCGATACTACATCTTTAGTCGTTATTCGGTAATCTAAATCGATAGTCGGTTTAATAGAGGGTTGTGCGTGTGAATTATGAGAACAAGTAATTTGGAAGTACTGTGACATGAAACTTATGTAGTGTTGTCAAGTAAATAATTGATTTCACTATATCCGTTAATAATAATCGTTTTTCTAAATTGTATTCCGATCAAGACTTATTTTAAACTCTAATGATCATTAGCCACAATGGTATGTCTTAATTAAACGGATACAGCAAATTCAAATAAATGCAACATACTCCACGCAAGTGAATTTCACACATGTTTCGTTTTTTCAAACATCGACTAAGTTACACCTTTTTATCGATAAAAAAGGAATTCTGCTTACTAATGCTTGAGTAATCGGTAAGATAGTTATAAGAGTAATCGATTTAAAATCGACTCATTTTTAATTGATATAATGACTCGACTAAAGAATTTGACGATTTAATTTATCGAAGCTCAGCTGCCGTTGAGTTAATACTGAGTACGATTGTAATCAAATACTTCATAGAATTATGTTTTATAGCATTTTTACTTTAATAACGTCCATCATAAAGATATATTTATTAATGTTATCTCACTGCTGCACTTTATTTAATTATATGTTACTTGCTTTTAGTGCAAATAAATAACATTCTGAATAATTACTGACGTACATACAAAGTTACACTCGAGAAAGTAGGTTTACGAAATTATTATGAGTCATACTTTTCCACTAAAATGATCTTATACAAAATTACTTTCAGTCGCATTTACCTATTAAAAAAAAAACCAAAATTCAAATTGAGCATTCCAGAACATTAAATCCAAATCGAAAAAAACTTTGCCGCCATTAGCACAGAGCTGAAATAAAAATCCTAAACTAGGACCATTCAGATTTATTCTCTATTACCCTATGATAGATTACATTTTCCTTTGTCTAGTCACAGCTATTACTCATTATGCGAGTGGAGTGAGTCAAACAGGGAAAATCCAAAGCTTCCTAGAAATGTGGACAAAACATTAGGAAAAGCGGAAGAGAGCTATATTTTAGTGACGTAGCACTTGGGTTTTTGGTAATTATTTGGTTTCTTATTGTTTCCTTTCTCTAGAAATAAGGTTTGGGGAAAAAAAAGGTTTTATTGAAGGAAAATTTCGTCGTTTTCGTTCGTGGAATAAAATTGAAGTGTAACAGTCTATAAATGGACAAAGCGTGAAAATTGTGTTTTCCGTCCGTTCGAAATAAATATAAATTTTAGAAAGTTAGTTAAAAACAGCATTATACTATATTAAAATCACTATAAATTTTACGTAGCATTTCTAAAACCGATTTCAAATTAATTTATAGAAACATTTCTTTTGTTAATAATTAAAATATTAGTATTTCCCGTGAAATGAGCTGCGTGTCACATCTGTTGTTGTATTGCATTTAATTTAAGATGGACTAAAGGTTAGTTCTTACAAAGCAAAGGCATGTAGCTTAATGCCAGTCGGCTTAATTAAAAAAAATAACATCTGCAGGATGAACGAGTAATTAGAATATTTCTAAGGTACTAATAGGAACTGGAATATCAATTTTGAGCTATTAGTTGTCTTTGAAAAAGTCTATAATATTTTTATTGTTAATGTTTTGGTCTAATATGTTTTGTTCCTCAATTAAACGGCTTAAAAACAATTGACTATCGGAAGCACAAGTTTATCCGCCGTCTAACTAAAACCAGCGTTCGAAATACAAAATTTGAATAGAATTTCGTATTTAAATAATCGTCAGCTGTTTGTCGGTGCCACAATCGGTTGGTTCCGATTACGACCCGAGATAAGTACGAACGTTGCACGAATGAAATTGCACTAAATATGGCGGACTTCTTCTTACCGTATCACAGCTGTTGTGTGTTTTTATTGTAGCAAATTAATTTACTTGCAACATTGAAGGAAATTGCTTAGTTATATGCAAAATTGAACATGTAGTTTAAGTGTGAAAAAATTATACAGCTGAGTATTGCCGCAGATAAGGAATATCCAGTTGCTACATTGAAAAATATGCGATGAATATCATTTTAGATAGTGAGATAGGTAATAAAAACTTAAATTTCAAAGCATCCGAATTACAAGTCCTAATGAGAGTAAACGAGACCGCTCCGATTGAATGCGCCGGCGCAGGACCGAGACGAGTCATAATAATGAGCGCGGAATACTTCGAAATTGTTGTCTGGCCAGTAATTGCAATGTCCCTTTACATTGGTCTCGATTCGTCCAATATTTGCCATATCTTTCTCCCTTTCTATCACGCACGAAGCTTTTGTAGCTTAGCGAAGTTTGCCAAATAATTGGCAGGGATTGGCCAACATTGGACGGGTTCGTGAATGAACCGCTCACGCAACCAACGGGAATGCGATCAGATACGAGTGTTGTAACAGTAAAATATGACTTAATGAAGAGTTTGTAGCAAATTAAAATTTCAAAACGGTGTTGTTTCATCGTCCAATAAATTGAAAATTATAATTTTCGTATTTCGGTCAATTTATGAAAAGTAACCACTTTAAAAAATAATTGAGGTGCTAAGTGGCACACAACAAGTGATCGACAAATATGGCGAAGTCGAAACGTCATAGGAACTTTAAAATTATTCAACGGAGAGTCCTTTATTACAAAGGAATAAACTAAGCAGTAATTAAATGCCCAGATAATTATAATAATAAAACTACTACACCTAAAGACAGTAATCCTAATAATAAATCAGTATTTCCGATCGCAGACGAAGAAGAAACGGAAACGATGCGGCGAGTGCATAGGCTGCCAACGCAAGGACAACTGCGGCGACTGCGCACCGTGTCGCAACGACAAATCGCATCAGATATGCAAACAGCGACGATGCGAGAAATTGACCGAGAAGAAGGTGAGTGGCTAGCTTTATTTTTCTTCTTTATCAAAACAATTCGTAACGAGGTATTGTATGTGTAGTCATCACACAAATACTACAGTAAATTTTCTCATCCAAGCCTTTTCTCAACCATGTCGTGGACTGCTTCCAGTCTAACCGGTTTTTCAGAAATTATGTGTTTTACATGAAGCCTATTGGGCATGCATCCACAACCCTGTTACCGAGTGCTATAATAACCCTTAGTTAGACTGGCCAGACTTTCCGACTTCGGCGATATTCTGACCACCCATAACGACTGTCAAAGTTCTACAAATTTCAATTGGATTCAATGGCTTAACGTGATTTCCTAGATATCCTAGATAAACTTAAAAAGTCCATATAAATTGAAAAAGCCACATTGGTATTTGCCTGAACCCATTCATTTTTCTCTGTCGATTGTTATATAACAAATTTTCAAACGCGTGTGTTGTGTGTGATTGGTTGTCGGCAATTTCGCCATCCAATCACTTGACAATTTGGCGAATTTATTTTCCGTTCAATAAACTGGGGCAAGAAAACGTATGACATTGGTTAACCTTAAACACGTGAAAGTTTACAAAAACACTCACTAATAATGCAGTTACTTTGTACAGACAGTGACAAAATGAAAATAATTCCCAAAAAAACCTGCCAATGTACACCAATATAAAGTGTAAGCAGGCATATATTTAACCCTAATACGGCAAATAAAACTCATTATTTTAATAAATAACTGTACTTAATAAGGCATTAATATAAATTTCTCGTAAGGAAGATAAAGCTTACGATGACAGTAGGGTTTCGATATAAAACTTAATAAATCTACCAACATCGACTTTTAAACGCGCATTTAATTTCTTTAAAATATATCACCTCATTCCACAAAAAACTTACGATCATGACCATGGCTGCCAAAATTAAGTTAATATAATTCACAGTAATCGTTTCAATAACACGTTGCTTCTCGATTACAATACGATATTTTATACATTCGTATCGATTCTGATAAATTTCATAAAAAAATATGTTGAATCGATTTTCGAATGACGCAAATACCTCGTTGTCGCCTTGTCGTGTCATTTGCATTAATTTATACGATCCAGTGTGTTGGCCGACATCTTGTGTGACGCGTAATTTTTGACAAGATGGCGGTCGCTTTGACAAGTGATGCGACATGTAAGTAAAGTGCGCATCACGTAGAACAGGAAGCTATTCTTAAAATTACTTAATGAATTGCAGTACCTGCATTGTTATTACTTCTTTAATAAATAATAAACACTTTACTTTAAATTAGTGTTTATTTTTTATTACTGAAAAATAGTTAGTCAGTACTTTTTTACTCAAAGTATTTTGGTACTTACTTCTTACCGATTTTTTGTTCCCAAAAAAGCTTTCATATAATGACTATAATCATCATCAAACATCAATTTATCAAAACAAAAGAGAAACAATTCAAAAAAGAAAGCACAGATAAGCTTATTAACATAAAATAGCAATAAAAATATAACAGCAAAATTAATAGGCCGTGAAAAGAGCATTCGCACACTTCGGTGTACGCAACGACTATGGAGTTGTCTTTTTAATTAGGTCGCATATTCAAGAGCTTTATTTTAATGATCTGCTTCAAATTATGTATCTATTATTATTACGTAACTGTTATATTTGTAGGTTATAAAGTATTGAAAATTCATTGTATTATTAAATGTAAAATATGGTTACTAAATATTGCGGAATTACTTGGTATAGTTACAAAAAAACATTTAGTGAAAGAATACTGCAATGTTGATTTATTTTATTATCTATATTTGGTGATATTTTTTATCTTCAGCATAGTTGGCAGAATGTCATCTACATTGCTATATAATTATGAGCGGACGAAGTCGCGAGCAAAAGATATTACTTCAAAAGAAAACGCCTTTTACTCATTCCCCAAAAAAAAAAAACATTTTCTTTCACTATCTCGACGTCGAGCTAAAAGAGAAAGTTTTCATTTGTAATTTTAAAACCTCGGTTTGACTCAAGCCGTACTGTTAGTGTTTTAAGATTTTTGTTGTCCAAAATACTAAAACAATGCCTACGAAGGGAATGGTTTTTCGTGGCTTTTACGTAATAGGTTTCTGATGTCCTTCTTTTTTTTTAATCTTTTTAATTTCAAGTAATATTTTAGAAAATGAAGCTAGAGCACTTGCTTCATTTTGGACGAGCATGTACCCGATATTTTTGCTGATATTTTTTTGCCTTTAGAGATAGACTAGGCAATTTAGCTTTAGTGAACTATTCGATCCTGGATTGGATCGATGTATAAACTGGGCGAAGGATACAATATTTTCGAGCAAACCACACAAAGGATCCTTTATAACACACGTACTGTAAATGACATTACAAAATTATACACATGCTACGGAACAATAAATCTAAAACAAAGCGCAGTGTAAGATTTAGCCTCGCTTAGGTCATCGCCGGGATGGTCCCAGAATTCCAGACACATCGAAAAATACGATGACCTGAGATTCCGAACAGACTGAAGAACCCAGACAGTAATATAGCCGATAAATAAACGTTTCTTTAGCACAGACTTTGGCTTTACTGTGAACCCGTCTCTTGACATCATAGTAAGACAGTGATAGTAACATTTCATAGTAATTTATTGTATCGGTTTAACTTTACGTAAACTTTTAAAAGCTTACTTATGGCTCAGCCATGCCTGGAGTGGACTTGAACACTAGCGGATGCAGTGAAAACTGCAGTAACATTTTGGACGACAGCATGGGCGTTCGGCAAGCCGTGTAAATTTTTGTCAACCCTATAAGAAACTATTTCTACTTATTCAGCACTATTCACCTTATATCCATAGAAAATAAAAAAATTGCATGAAGACGCGTACGCTTCCGTTCAGCTCTCCGCGTCTGTTAAGTTTTCGTACGGATTTCTTGTTTTCTATGAACATAAGGTGAATAGAGCCGAATTAGCCATGCCAATAACCAAGCCGAAAGAACCATGAGGCTGATTCACAAGATAATAGAATAATAAAAAAAAACTTTATTGTCGCAAGGTTTACAGTTCACAGGGTGACTTATATCTAAGTACAGGTAAATGTAATGGGCTATAGGTACTGATGCTGCCTCCCAAACTAAGCGAAAGCTTGTATTTTGGGTGGCAGACTGATCAATGTTGCTCAGTGTGGAGTGGATATTCTCTGATCGACTGAATCCGAAATGAAGTCATTTGCCAGAGAACTGAAGTCACCGACGGCAATGTCGGTGACGATTACAGAATCATTGGCGACTTTTATTAAGTGTCGACTAAACTGCTTGACAGATAATACAAATTCTGTTTTGTTTTTTAATACGAGTAAAAAATATACAGTCAGGCGCAGTGAAAGAAGATCCTTAGATTTTAAGCGCAAAAAAATGGTACTTCTTAGTACCTTTTAATCCAACTTCAACTCCCAAAAATTACAGTTTAGCACCGACCACCCAAATAAATAAAGAAGTCAACATAATCACGATCTTATCTTCTTATTAAAAAGCTATACTAACAGAGAGTAGGCACAAAAATCGCACGAATACTTTTTCGAACAACGGTAACCGAAAAAAAGTTTTTGCTAAAGAAAGTGCGAAACGAGAAACGTACTTGACTTAATTTACGATTATAAGTTACCGGCTGCGAAGTAACTTCAGCAAATTAGTTTTAAAACAAGCACCGTAAAGCTTTTTGGGGGGATATGGGTGGTCCCACCTTTGTTCGAGTCCAAGAATTACGTTTATTTAAAGCCTACTTTGAATAAGTACTAGGCACTTCGAGGAAAACCTTTTTAGAGGTCCTTAATGACTGAGATGCGACCTGGCTGGATAAAATTTTTTGGAGACAAAGCCCTTTTGTTTAAGGCAAGTTGACCTGATGAGGTCTTTATACCTTTATTGGTGAGGTGTGAGGTAGTGTAGGTGTACCTTATTGTATACTACACTCACAATTATTAACCGTTTTTGTGATTAGGTAGTGTTTGGATTTAGTATCTAAATTATTCAATAATATTGTAACAGTTGTTAAAAAAATTAAGTATAAAGTTTCTTGTTCATTATTCGCCATATGAAACAATATTTTGAATAATGAAAGTTCCTTTAAAATGATATAATCTCTTCTTTGACATAAATTATTTTGCGTTTATTTAAAAAGCAGTACTTTTGTTTTAGTAATTGTAGAAAACTCTATAATCATAAACCCAGAAACTGACATAAATTGAAAAATACTTAATATAATCCGTACTTGCTAGAAATTTTTCCTTTCACTGTAGCACGGCTCTCAAAGTACAATGTCAAGATAGAAGTGGACAATAACTAAGACAAAGTAAGAAGCGTATAATTATCTTGGCCTTTAGGAAAACAAAATAAAACAATATTTACCAACCAATTTTTACCATCAATGTTAACAACATCTAGTTATTATACAATGTTGATTAAAACCAATAAAAGTATAAACTGTACCATATATTATTATCCAAAATAAACCAACTGATATACATTTTATCATATAAACAATAAAAATGAACACCTGATTACGATGGTTAATAGCACAAAATTATAGTTTGGAACATTTTAATGGAATTTTAATAAAACGTAGAAGCCATTTAGCTACTGGTTATTAATTGTAAAGTTTAATAAGACACCTGGAGTGGAACATTAAATTGAAATACTATATTATGTAGATTTTTCTACTGATGACTAAGAATTAAAGCAAATAGTAGCCATACAGATTGTGAGCTATTTATTTACTTATTTTTTGACCGTGATTTTGTAAACGTGATTGGTTACACAAGATTCAATCCAAAGTCCCTAAAATACCATGAAAATTGACACAGTGGTTTAGGAGTCAAAACGGAGCAAATAAGACCATAAATTTCATAATTCTATTTCGAAAGAGATTAAGATGAATACAAAGTAATGCTCTGTTGCACATACATGTCTGTTTTGATGCATTAAATGCAAACCATGGAGCTAAAAAGTGCTACACGTACTTAAAACTAAAGCAGAAAAACAGACAAAACTAAAACTACCAACACCACTGCCAACCAAATACAACGGCTACAAAATACAAATTCATTGTCCAAAAAACACGCAAAAATTGCCCTATCTATCCCTTTATCACACAGAAGGTGACAGAAGCTAAAAAAATCAATTCAGCTGTTCGAAACATTTATTTGGTCACCGGTCGCTTTTCTTTTTTTCTGAAAAACTTAAAGGTATTATTTATATAGTCTGGTTCATATGTCGCGCACATTATCTGCGCACGCGTCGTTCGCGGCAGATGTTGACGCTCCAATCGCAGAGCGCCGCCTGCGCAAGGAACGCCTCTGCCTTTATCTGATTGTACCTATTGTTGGGTAAAAGGTGTTGCGCTGTGACGGACTCGTTATCGGATTTGTGTTCGAACGTTTCGAATTTGTTTTTCGAATGTGAAATACAGTTTGATTTTTGGATATCGAATTCCGTAACCTAATTAGAAACTACCCTCTGAGGAAATGTCTGAACAAAAATTTCTTTAAGTACTCATGTCAAATTAATGTCCACACCTTTTTTGATTGGTACAATTACTAATTAGATAAACACAAAATAATACAAGGCATTGTTTTTCAACCACTCTGGCAATAACTGAAAAAAATATTGTACCTACTTCGACATTCATCACGAAATTCGCTCTTTTACTCAAATATTCTCATTAAAAACAACAGAAGTGTAGTCGTAAGCAAACAGACTTCTTTCAAGAAAACTGTGACAAAAACATAAATATTCTTAGTCTATACCGCCAGTGTTAAATCCCCTTTAATCTAACCTTACACCGCGACCATTGCCCGCCCCTGCAACAGATAATATTGGGAAGGGTGCAACGGGATATTGTTATAATCGCTCGCTTATCCGAGTGATTTGCGAACGCACCTGATATATCGAACACCTCTCATGACACCGGCGGGAGAGGGTTGAAATTCGGACGAATTTTCGTGAATGCATTTTAATTGTTCAATTCTGTGAATTTGAGACGTGGTTAGGGGGTTAAAAGGTTAGGTCAAAATCAATACTTTTTAATTAGCACGGACTTTGATTAGATATTTCTATGTCTCTTAGTTTGACGGTTGTGCGACAAGGACAGAAATATTGCTTAGCCAAAGCACTTGCTTGGTAAGATTTATCTACACCATGACTGGTGAGACGAGGGACTTATTAAATGAGGCTTTTCAGTATTCGATTTTCATTCCAAATATGAACATAAAAATATATAACATATAATATAAAAAAACAATACCTTAAATAAATGCATTGTTGACATGCGTGCTATAGACCCATCGAAAGGAGAACTTATCATTATACCAACCTCGCTCACTTATCATAGTCGAGTGGCCCGATGCAACCGTGAGCGCAAGCGAATCCTTTTTTAAAACTGAGGGCCTCGTTGCTATAGTTTATTACGGTTCTCTTCATTTTTATTTGTTAAATGTAAGCATATAATATCGCATCCTTAATATGTCCCTTGTCTCACCAGTAATGGTATATCAGACAAAGATAATATGGCGACCTAAGCTTAGAGAAGCTAGAAACTAGTGGAAGAAAGGCAGAACCAATTTTAAATTCATATTTAATTCCTTTTGAGTTTTGACCATGTTCTTTCACTGCGTAGTATAAAACTGAAAGTTGATCCATTCAGATTAATTCCACAGTAATTTTATATAAAACCAGTGTTACTTATGACAATTATTGTACTCGTATTTCTGTCTAAAAATTTGTTTTACGTAAGTACCTAGACAAAACAAATTATAACTAAGACAAATAGACGTCGTTTAGACTATTTCAGTTTGTTTAGTAGTTCTTCTGTTTATATAAATTGTCTATTTATTTAAATAACAGACCACTTGAGGTTTTTTTGCAATAGACGTTCATATTACGTAAAGAACATAACGTCGTTAGATAACTGTTTATATGATTTTGCAATAAATAGTGTGTCTAATATTAAATAAAACGTACTGTCTTCGTCTACATAGTAATTACTCTCCAATTTGTGTTAAATCAAAAAAGTTCCCTTTTCCACACCGCTTCGCCTTTTCTTAGGACATCGGAAATAAGAATTCTCAAATTCTTCAATATCTTTTTATCAATTTAGTTAAATTACTTATTGTACTCACAACAGTTTATTGTCGTCGGCACAATAAGTAAATACAAAAACGTAAAAATGTATTAGTGTAAATTATTTCTCTTACGAAACAGCGTTGAACACTTTTTTACAAGTTTATGTTAGACACCACAGTGGGTGGAAAGTGGAAACAGTAAAATCGTTTCCATAATGGTTTCGCTAATCGAATAACAATGTTTTCCTTAGAATTTTCGCAAACAAACATACAATAAACATTACGAAGAAACTTACAAATAAATCACTGCCGTTTTTATCGCACATTTAAATGGCCTCTTTTGTTTTCGAATTTTAGCTATTTCTCTAGCTTTTTTCAGACTAAATAGCGCGGGAATAAGTCGCCGTCGCCATCTTGAAATTAAAGAAAATTTATTGCTGTGAAAGCAATTTCTGTTTTATCATAAGAATATCGAAAAACTTGAGTTTATTAAGCTTAGGATTTACGACAAAACTTTGTCTTCTAGTAATTTAGTTTCATATAAAACTAATATTGGTTGACAAACAATGAATATTTATGGACAGCGGTGTTATAATTTTGGATGCAAAACAAGCTTTTATCTTTAATTCATGATGTTATGGTACATTCCTGAAGGATAAAGAAATAAGAATAATTGAAGCGTAATTATACGGCATTAAATGCGTCCATTAATTATGCATTTAACGAATAAAATCTTCATAAAAAGAATCGATTTTTAAACTCGGTCGAACAGGGTCCACCCACAGGCGAGGCGATTATAACGGTCGGCGGGAGTTTACACTTTTGATTTTTTTTTTCTTTTTTTTTCCGAGTCGGCACGCGCCAAGGGCCGGTGATTCACGGCCTCTCGGCCGGCAGATGTTAGGTCGAGCTTTTTGTGCTATCAGCTGATGTAACGGGCAGGACGAATCGACTTGTTAATGATGCATCTTGCATGCTCTGAACTATTACGTGTAACAGGAGTCGGTCTTGCGTAATTGTTTTCCTTTTTCTATTTTGAATTTTTGTAAACGAGTTCTCTTGCGCGTTTCTTTAAGACGTTTAACTGGAGTAAAGATCTGGAACTCAAATTGAATATCTCGTATCTAATAAGAGCAGGACAAATTTGACGCTTCTATTTATTATTGCCTCTCTCAATTTATTTATAACGTATTGTAAGGTACGAAAGTTCAAAGTTGCTTAACAAGAGTTGTTGATTTTCTGTTAACACCAAAATTACGTTGTTCACAAAAACAAACAGGATGCGCATCAGACGCATGTTTATGTCAAAGTTATCTTTACAAACTTGTCCGTATTGTGGTTGAACTTGCGGAAAATCATTCTTGTTCATGTAACTTCGAAAAATTAAATCGAATATGTATATTTTAGTAGCAAAAACTTTTGATACTTTTGTCATAGATCGAGTTTTAAAACAATACCAATCTCGATTACTAGATTTATGTATAAACTAAAACCTTTTTTTTTCAGTAGTTTGACATTTATTATTCTAAAATATGTCCTGAAAAGTTAGACACAGACAATAAAATTATACAAAATAAATCTAGAATCAAAAATAATATTACCACGAAAGCCACGAATGCTAATAAAAATGAGTCCTTTGTCATCGTTATGAGCTAGAACAAAAATAACGAGGCATTTCATGTTACTATTCTAACACTCGACAAACGTCAAAGCAAATATTTACAATTTAATTTTTTTCCACGTCTGCCGTTACATTAAACACAGTGCATTAGTTCGGCTTTGTTTTATGTTTGAGGCTGCGTTCCGAATGAATAATAATATTGTTTAGTTTTTTACATTTCTATTTATTTTATACGGGGTGGAAAGTTTTTATGGGCCCTGGAAGAAAACTACTTAAAATCGTTAAGATAGATTATTTTTCTCAAACTAAATAATAATAATAATAATACCAGCCTATAACTGTCCCACTGCAGGGCAAAGGCCTCTTCTCATACAGAAAAGGCACGACAAACTAAATATTCCTTTATTTTTTATAGACTTTTGAAATTGTGTCACGCTGTATTTTACGACATCAATCGATAGAGTCACTCATAAAGGATCAAATCTTCCAATCAAACATAACAATGAGGAGATCACCATGAAATTTTATCTTTTATATCGGAGGACGATTTTGATCAAGCCGGTAAAACATTTAAATAAATTGAGAGACACTAAAGCTGCGTTAAAAAGAATCCTTTCACACAAATGAAAATAAATCCAAAATGGTCGTTTCAAACTAGCATCAAGAATAAAACCTTTATTGTCGGCTGATAATAAAAACTTTAAACATTAAAGCTGTGCTCAATGAAATATTTACAAAGGACGGTTGCTTGCCATAGACCGGTTTTCCCATCTGCATTATAATCTATTAAAATAACACTCGGTAAAGAGAATATTTTTACCGCCTTTTTTGGTTCATTTCATTTTTAGGGTTAAGATAAGATCTTGGTCTTATTTAAATTATGATTTTGTGAAAAATTTACATAAAATTTAAAATTCAAACCTAGTGTAATTCTTAAAACTAAATACTAATCAAGGTGTTACCAGGGTAAATAATAACGACACTTGTAGATATCTATAGTCTAAATAAATATCCAACACGAACCCCCCGCATTAAATTGTACCAAAATCATCATCTACTTGCAAAAGTCCGCATAAGCCCAGCTACTGTGCAACAAATCAATACTTTTTCCTAGCAAAGACTACCCCAATGCACGCAACTAATTCATACAGCCTAGAACACCACGATATAAATAACTACATCTATACGACCTCTTTTCTACAACCAAACAGGTACGCACACATGCACAACTGTACCGACCAATCGCGGCCCAGTTTCGTATCATAAGTGTTATTCACGCATGTGTGCGTGAGGGGTGCGTCGATGCACCCTTACCACGCATCCAACATGAAACACAAACTCGATGCAGTTTTATTATTATTAAATCGGGTTTTTGTAGTTATGGCCGACGGATCCAGTTATTTATTGATATTTCGTTATTTCATGGGCGCACTCAGCACTGTATTATCTAGAATAAAAGTTAAATTATTGCCTTTGTAGATTTTTATTAGCTTTCTCTTTCAGAATAGTTTTATGCATAATTTATACATTTAATATTTCGGGGTATTCCTCGGAGCGCTCCTGTTTTGAAGCGCTCCTAACGAAGCGCTCCCAAAATATTCCGCCAAGCGCTCCTGTTGGGAGCGCTTAGAAAATCAAACTAAAAATATTATTATTTCATTCCTCGAAGCGCTCCTATGACGTGACGATACCATAGGGCAGAGCATGAAGGATTTGTAAGAAACGATTTCGATATCGACGTTTTAAAGTTCAACTATCATAATTGTTAATTTTTTTAAAACTACTATTATATATATTATTATTATTATATATTATTACTAGGGAAGCATAAATGAACTGGAACTACGTAAAAATCATAAATCAAAATCAAAATAAAATCATAAAATCATATTTATTTTGTAAATAGGTTATATATATAACACTTTTACACGTCAATATTTTGTTTTTTTTTATTTATTTTAAGCGAACGATGGGGCCGGTGTTTCGTAGCTGGACTGCTCTGAGAAGAAACATCCGAAACAAACTCAGAGGTCAAAGTCTCTTTTAAAGTCCATACAATCGTATTGGTCAAAAAATGTGCGAGAACCATGGAGGTTAATGTCTGAGGCACTCTCTTGATGAGAGAAGGACACAGATTTGAGTGGACCTGTCCAGACAGTGCAAGCATTTGTCAGTAGTCGTTTAGCTCAACTAAAAACTAAGGAGCCCAACGTCTTGACGAACAGTACCAAAGTAAGGACATTTGGGTAGGCCGCATTAAATACTCAAACCGTCAGACCGCATATTTAAAAAAAAAAACCAACGACTTCCATAGTCCTCACATTCACAAAAATAAATGTCACAAAAACATATACACAATACTTTAAAAAGTACATATTAATGTCAAATAGTAATACATAAAAAAAAGATTATATACTTTAAAAAGTACACATCAATGTCAAATATTAATACATAAAAAAGATTATATACTTTAAAAGTACACATAAATGTCAAAATAATAATTGAAATGTCAAAGAGAAAAGAAATGTTAATAAAGTAACGTACTTTAGTGACACAAGACACTAGCCGCTGTTGTCAACCCCGCTTCCCTGTTTTATCCTAGAGGGTCGCGTGGTCGCGTTACCGAGTGATTCCGAATGCAGCCGAGCATTTCCGGAACTACTAGTTTACATCGAATACGCATTTTTTTGTCTTCTAAACTCATTAGTTGCGAGTGTGCCTACGTCACATGAAGTTGTGTACTAAGAAAAGTTTGTTTTATCAAAAAATTGGCGAAAAGTGAAAAGTTTGTTTTATTTGTGATCAATCTATGGAACCTATTGCTGGGATGGATATGAAAGAAAGGAATAACATGAAAGTTAATTATTAAAACTATAATTATTATTATAATATACAAGTTGAGGAGTATCGCATAAGGAATTACTTCTAGTTCATATCTGTTTTCCTGATAGCTATAGGTTATGTATATATCTATAACTATATTTTAGTTATAAACAATTACTAAATAATAAGATCGTTATAGTGAATAATAACAAAATAATTTTAGACTTTAATCGTTGGTGTACAATTTATATGAGATCATTTAGGTGCCTCCTGGCAATTTCTGCCACCCTGGTACTTTTCATCAAAGCTTTTATTTTTACTATTCAGTTATTCCTATTTCTAGTTTTAATATAAGCAACTAGTAGCCGTCGAAATGTTTATCGATATAATTTGTTACGAACACTTCATGCTCTTCTCTATGTTTCGTCATAGGAGCGCTTCGAGGAATGAAATAATAATATTTTTAGTTTGATTTTCTAAGCGCTCCCAACAGGAGCGCTTGGCGGAATATTTTAGGAGCGCTTCGTTAGGAGCGCTTCAAAACAGGAGCGCTCCGAGGAATACCCCATATTTCGGGGTATTCCTCGGAGCGCTCCTGTTTTGAAGCGCTCCTAACGAAGCGCTCCCAAAATATTCCGCCAAGCGCTCCTGTTGGGAGCGCTTAGAAAATCAAACTAAAAATATTATTATTTCATTCCTCGAAGCGCTCCTATGACGTGACGATACCATAGGGCAGAGCATGAAGGATTTGTAAGAAACGATTTCGATATCGACGTTTTAAAGTTCAACTATCATAATTGTTAATTTTTTTAAAACTACTATTATATATATTATTATTATTATATATTATTACTAGGGAAGCATAAATGAACTGGAACTACGTAAAAATCATAAATCAAAATCAAAATAAAATCATAAAATCATATTTATTTTGTAAATAGGTTATACATTTAAAACACTTTTACACGTCAATATTTTGTTTTTTTATTTTATTTTAAGCTAACGATGGGGGGGCCGGTGTTTTCTAGCTGGACTGCTCTGAGAAGAAACATCCGAAACAAACTCAGAGGCCAAAGTCTCTTTTAAAGTACATACAAACGTATTGGTCAAAAATGTGCGAGAACCATGGAGGTTAATGTCTGAGGCACTCTCTTGATGAGAGAAGGACACAGATTTGAGTGGACCTGTCCAGACAGTGCAAGCATTTGTCAGTAGTCGTTTAGCTCAACTAAAAACTAAGGAGCCCAACGTCTTGACGAACAGTACCAAAGTAAGGACATTTGGGTAGGCCGCATTAAATACTCAAACCGTCAGACCGCATATTTAAAAAAAAAACCAACGACTTCCATAGTCCTCACATTCACAAAAATAAATGTCACAAAAACATATACACAATACTTTAAAAAGTACATATTAATGTCAAATAGTAATACATAAAAAAAAGATTATATACTTTAAAAAGTACACATCAATGTCAAATATTAATACATAAAAAAGATTATATACTTTAAAAGTACACATAAATGTCAAAATAATAATTGAAATGTCAAAGAGAAAAGAAATGTTAATAAAGTAACGTACTTTAGTGACACAAGACACTAGCCGCTGTTGTCAACCCCGCTTCCCTGTTTTATCCTAGAGGGTCGCGTGGTCGCGTTACCGAGTGATTCCGAATGCAGCCGAGCATTTCCGGAACTACTAGTTTACATCGAATACGCATTTTTTTGTCTTCTAAACTCATTAGTTGCGAGTGTGCCTACGTCACATGAAGTTGTGTACTAAGAAAAGTTTGTTTTATCAAAAAATTGGCGAAAAGTGAAAAGTTTGTTTTATTTGTGATCAATCTATGGAACCTATTGCTGGGATGGATATGAAAGAAAGGAATAACATGAAAGTTAATTATTAAAACTATAATTATTATTATAATATACAAGTTGAGGAGTATCGCATAAGGAATTACTTCTAGTTCATATCTGTTTTCCTGATAGCTATAGGTTATGTATATATCTATAACTATATTTTAGTTATAAACAATTACTAAATAATAAGATCGTTATAGTGAATAATAACAAAATAATTTTAGACTTTAATCGTTGGTGTACAATTTATATGAGATCATTTAGGTGCCTCCTGGCAATTTCTGCCACCCTGGTACTTTTCATCAAAGCTTTTATTTTTACTATTCAGTTATTCCTATTTCTAGTTTTAATATAAGCAACTAGTAGCCGTCGAAATGTTTATCGATATAATTTGTTACGAACACTTCATGCTCTTCTCTATGTTTCGTCATAGGAGCGCTTCGAGGAATGAAATAATAATATTTTTAGTTTGATTTTCTAAGCGCTCCCAACAGGAGCGCTTGGCGGAATATTTTAGGAGCGCTTCGTTAGGAGCGCTTCAAAACAGGAGCGCTCCGAGGAATACCCCAATATTTCTTGTAGAGATAGCTATCTGGATGACATTAGCTTTTAATTTTGTAAATGGTATCGTAATTTATATTAGGTTTTATGATAATAGTCGCAGTCATAGTAATAGGAAGAAATTATTGCTTTTGTGTTGGGAAAATAATGGATGAATAGTTTTTAAAGCCTCATAAAAACACGAAACTCAACATGTCATAGACTTTACTACTCTATATACTTACTTAGTTTAGCAGAATTTTTCCAAAAGAAAACTCAAAAACTATAAGTTTTTATTATGCATAATTGCCAGAAATTTAGATGCTATAAACAACTCTCTATAACTCTTAATAAAAAACAATAAATTATAATTAATAATTTTGAACAAAAATGACAACTATTTTTTTAAAGGCAACAACTTTCGCACTGGCCTGGCTGGCACTATAATGACGTATGCTAACGCAAGTAAGGGTGCGTTCAGAAGCAATGTGGCGGTTAATTCGCGCGTGCTCACGCATAGGTACCCAGTGCTTTAACACATCCCTGCGCAGTGACTTGAAGAGTTTTTAACACATTAAAAAAATATACACATAGTCTGTAAATGTTTTTCTTGGACCTTTAATGAGGTCGGGAAAATATTATGTGGAGAAAAAATATGTTGAGATCTTGTGTTCCTGAGATGTGTATCGCTAAGAAAATAACGGTTTGTGTAATGTAGGTAGATGGTATCGTTATTTATTGTAGAGGGGTAGGACTTTTGTTTGGTATTCTTTCGATTTTACTAAGATTTTTCGAGCAATTTATAGCACGTTTTCCGTTGAAAATAAAGTTGATTTTGTTAAGTAAGCGGTAGATGTAATCATGACCTCATTTTTATGTACTTAAAAAGAAAAGCTCTCAAAATTTTCATTACCAATTTGGAACACCTTTCTCATTTCATCCGTACCTAACTTCAGCACCATCTCCTCCCAATACCTACATACGCCAACCTATATAGTTTTAGCTACGCATCATCTAGGTACACTAGTTCATACAGTTCATTAGAGACTTCCCCACTGACACGCGGCGTGCTGTGCAGCGTGAAACCACCCTTACCCCTCCCCCACCCTACGGCCAGAGAGATCTAATTCTGCACGCGCTCGAATACGTAAATACGCAACGCAACGTTCTAACTTAGAATATTCTGTTCGAATTTGGAATGATTTTTATGTAAAAACGATTTGTTTTCGTAAATCAAATTTAAGTTTCGAATTGTTAAAGGCTACTGAGAGTTTATAGGGTTCTATAATTTTCTTTTGTCGTGGCTTTACAGCGACGACATCGACGACTCGATTATTTTACGACGAATTATTTTTACATTATTGAACGCCGGCTGTCGCTTGGTCGTCTAAAGGTCAAGACAACTACAACAAGACTCCTACAAGACTCGTCTACTTTCTAAGGCCACATTTTGTTCACTGTAGCTTTCCTTATACGAATTCAATTTATTAGCACGATTATTATCGTATGTGAATCTGAGAATCATCGTACTGAACGTAGCTACGCACTTTACGTAATTTCCACGTTTCCCACTAAGGGACGGAGAGGTCGAGATTTTCATTTGTGCGTGTGTGAGGCACATAGGTTTTATATGATAAGTGGCGCTCCGCCCCGCTGTGGGGCAAGCCACCTGCACGCGTAACCTACAAATCTGCACTGCTAACGGGCACGGGTGATGTTGCATGTAATGAAAACAACCTATTTACATTAGAAATTATAAAATGTAAACTCTTTGGTGTTTTTTTTTTCTATGTAGACAACATTCGTTTTCGTTTGCGTTCTAAATTTAATTTAGCACAGCTCTTTCTTTTATTTTAATTTTATAGAGTCGCGTTCGATACCCTGTTCTATTTTTAAAACCTTTTGATAGATTTGAATTGGTAACGTTATTTTAGAGACTCCATTTTATTTAGAGCCCTTCACAATGGCCGATATCGCACACAATTCGATGTCCTTTGATGGATTACTGACTACTTTGATGGACCCTTTGTGTAAGGATAGAGCGATTTTGAAGTGTTGCCAAAGTAGAACATTGTATGGACCCATCAAGAATATTGATCGGTAATAAAATCTGTACAATATCGCTTTCTAATGTCAAGGAAATAGTCGTTTGATTAGATTTTATTATTTCGCTCTTTTATTAGAATTAAGGATTAAGGTAGGAAAAACCAGAAACAAAAATTTGAGTACAATATTTTTTTTAGTATTTTACTCCGAGACTATGTAAAAAATATACCGAAGCATTTCCAACCTTATACATTTTCTACCTCAGCCCATCACTAGAAAAACAACATTTGACTTTACCGCGTTCTACATAAATCTTTATACATAACCTAGTATGTATCACATAGAAGGGTTGAACCCACCTAGGGGAGGGGGGAGAACGCGTAACCTAGTGAACGCACTCCCCACTTAGCTATCGGGAAAAAGAACTATTGTAAGGTAATTGCAATGAAAATACAGATACCGCTATAGCACTAATTCGAATTTCGAATCTAGAATGAGGCCTCATTTCTATGTCGTTTGTTTTTTTTTTTGAGAAATGAGGTTTTGTTATATTAATAGGAGTAAAGTTAATATTGTATAAGATGATTTTAGATTTATTTCTTAAGAGAGAGTCTCTAGCTGCTGCCAGAGAACCTTCCAAGCAATTTTGTTTTACACCAACTCGAACCCTTTGTGGGTGGATCTCCGCCGTTGACAACAACCTCCGACGCTGTGTCCATCTTCAGTCACCAGTAGACATTACTTAACCTTTCAACGAAGGTTTAAAAAAAACGTTTTTGTTAATGCTAAACGCTAAGTATACATTAATGGCAATGACATTAACTGTTAAAAAACCAAGTGGCTATACGATCCAAAAATTGTAGATAAAAAATGTTATTTGCCAACTTTCATTATGGAGGCTTTACGGAAAATGGAGCTTTATGTAAGCCTATTAAAGTCTCGATTTTAATGACTTGCAATAATACCCTGAACTTTGGTCGAACTAGGAAGTATGTAGACGTACTACAGCGTTACAGTATTAGTAATAATATTATAAATGGTCGGTATTAGTTATTACAGTACTGGCCACATGAAAAGTCTAGCTATAGTTTTCCAAGGCATACAAGTTAAGAACGAAATAAGTACTTAGATTAAACAGAAAGTGTAATTTATGTTGTTTAAATAAGAAGCTTAATAACTTCTACGAAAGCCGCAAAATGTTTCCTTGAAAGAAAAATAGTGAAACGTTTTTCTTGTTTGAAGGCGGGAATCTTACGTGACATTGACATTTTGTAGCGCCATTTTCTAGCTTTGTAATATTATGATTTGTATATTATATTGACTTTTAATATATTGCAATATTATTCAAAGAAGTAATGTTGTTTGTTAATGTTACTTTTATTTATTTTCAATCACGATTTAAAATTCCTAGATTTAATAAAATAAGAAGAAAATGTCAATGAAACGTAATCTGTCAGATTTTAATCAAGAATCATATTTTGAGCTTGTTCGGTTTAAATTACGTTCGACAAAAATAGCTTGAATTTATTTTTGCTTCCATTTTTAAAATCGCGGCCTCAACTCTTTTAATCGCATAAAGGCTGCACACCGATTTCCTTCGAACAGCCTCCATAAATTTAATAAGCTCCATCATGACCTCTTCATCTTCCCTACATATTTTTCCCGTATATTTACATACACAAGTGAGTCATTGCACCACTCATCGAACAATCAACGCCAGGCTAACGACCTCGCAGCTTCAAGCCTTCCATGCCCTTTCAGATCCAACCAGGATGAGATGACCTCTCAGAACTCGTACTTTTCCCCCTTTCAGACTTTTATATCTGAGGTGGAAGGGACGCGGGCGAGGTTAGGTTATGCTGGTGAGGGTCTAAGCCAAGTTTATTGTGTGACCCAAGCACTGATAGGCAAATTGCAGTTTTTTATGCATCACTAGGGTAAGAGAGATAGGGTGTATGTGTAATTGAGGTAAATAGTGTGCTTTTAAAGATAGCTTGCAGATACGTGTTGATGAATGATGATAATTATTGTCATTATAGTCCTGATACAGGTTTTGTTCGAGTTTTGGTGTAAAAAGTAAAATTTTGCGTGGTTCAATAAGTAATTACCACGTCATTAGGCTACCGGATTGTGTTAAGTACACGTTGGGAGTTTTAAATTACTTTAATGTGTTTGTGTTTCTTTGTCAACGGTTTGAGGACGTTTTTTAATTTAAATTATTCTGGTTTTATGTAAAACTAATTTCTTCTTGCGACTTATCCTATGTAAGTATAAGTCAAGCGTACCAGAGTGTCAGTGTGCTGCCTATGACATTATCCAAAAGAGTATACTTCCAAAAATTACTTCTCACAAACAAACTTTTCTAACCAAAAAATACCAACAGATTAATTATTGCAAAAATTAACGCCAAAGCATAAATACATTCTGTGCCATGCAATTCAACAACGATCACACCAATCGATACAGATAATCGAATCAAAACATTGATTACAATCGAAACATCGAGTAATCGTAATTACGTGACACGTAACTGGATCCCGGCGGGAACTGTAAACTGTAATTTATGATTTAGCTCCGGTTTTTGAACGTCGCGTTCGCTTCCGCCGCGCCGCTCAAACATGGTAACGCAAGACGAACGCACCTTTATTTGATTTATGCTTTTATTTTATTTTTTCATCATGAAGGCTTGGGAAACACTTGGCGGCAACATGTTGGTAACATGAGTTACTTATCGTTTCATTGAAAGTGTCTGAATCGATGATTTATAAAACTTCTTTGCTTCTTTAGCTACTTGATAATAAAGAACTGCTCACGTACAGCTGCTGGTCTTATAATTATGCATGCATTTGAATGTGATGTCATTGGTTATCTGTCATGAATTTGACGACCTATCTATTCGTTAATGCGACGTCCAAATGACAAGATTAAAAGTATAAAGATGGCATTATTAGTCCACGTTCACGCGCACGGAGTCAAAAGGTAGTTACTAATTTTCTATATTCAAATAGGCTTTTAGTATCTAGATAGATAGCGCAAGCGGGTAATTAATATTATAATAATACAAAAAGAATATATAAAAATATAGGTAATGCATTTTTTTCACTATTCACCAAAAAGGTGTACAAAAATCCCTCAGGCACTGTTTTCCCCGTAATCCCCGTAATTGATAAACCTTTAAAACATCGTCAATTATTACTTATTTGAATACATTTTTAATAAAGTGCGCGTTGATAATTATCTGTCTACTGCATACTAATGTGATAGGTTCAATCAACCGTGTTTTTAAGTAATAAATAAACTTTATAACAACATCGTAACGGGACACCAGAACGAATTATTAGTGTCGAAATTTTTTGATGGTTATTTTCTTGATTGAATATGTAGGAATTTAATGAAACTAGCTGTCCCACGCGGTTTTGCCCGCATTTTTGGTTACTTCTCCGCTCCCAAAGGTTGTAGTGTGATGTGACAGAATCTATACCCTACCTCGATGAATGGGCTATCCAACACAAAAAGATTTTTTCCGACCGGACTAGTATAGTTTCTGAGATTAGCGCGTTCATCCAGTAAAACAAGCTTTTCAGTTTTTTCTGTACTAATATTATAAAGCTGAAAAGTTCGTTCAGTTCTTTGCTAATCTCCGGAATTACTGGTACGATTTTGATAAGTCTCTTGCTAGTGGAAAGTCTTCTTGAAAGCATTCCTGAATCCTACGTCAATTTTATTTTTGAGAATCTAGGTAATCGAAATCATAATATAACGCAATGTATCAACCAGGCAGGCGAAGCTGCGGGTGTTAGATAGTGTATATTAATATAAAAATTATTTAAAAAAACGGTTGCCATAGCAACAGTAATATTAATACCATAGTTACATCATAACCTTTGCAGTAATAGCATCTAAAAACATATGGCGTTTAACCATTGTACCTGCCTATTTTCACATTGAAAGCATAATACGAGTAATTACAGCGAACAGACCAGAGACATTTGACACGCATGTGTCGTCTATTGTCTATGGTGTTCTTTTTTCAAATTTCTGTATAGCCGTATCGAAATTTGAATAATGAAAGTGTTTTTTAATTTAGATTTTTTTGGGATAAATTATTTATTTATATATTTTTTTCTGTTGCTTTCTGTTTTCTAAAAAATGCATTTTCATTATGGTGTAATGTGTGTGTATTAGTACATACATACAAAATATATAGATCACAGTTTAATTTCAAATTACGACATGAATATAAGAAAAAATAATTATTTCTAACCTAACTTAGCTACTTATTTCTATGCTACGTTTCATGCTTAGCCACACAGGAAGCAGGTGACATTTTTTTTATGATAAGTACATAAATAGGCGCCTTCAAACGTTCAGAACTATTGCTACTTGTTTTATATCATAAAGTTTTGATTCCAACGCCCTGCCTGTCAAAAACAACCCTGATGTCAAATTAAGTAGGTTCTTATTCCATTAAAAACTTCAATTGAAATTAACAACACAAAAAATAATATTTCAAATTTTTAACAAGATATTGAGTGCATAAAACGGACGGGCTGAAATCGTTCTACTCAATCCATCATATGAAAACAGGCTTGCATTTATTAATTTTTGACATAAAATGCCGCCATGTTGAATTGGAGCAGCTGTTGTGAGTTCGATGACCCCTTTTTTACGATTCCAGGTAGAACCATAGAAATGGTTTGGCCCAAAACTTTGTTGATCTCGTGTGCATTGTTATTCTTATAATATAATGCTTGTACTTTGTGGGAATAAAGCTCTCGATTCTGTATTACTTTGAGAAATTATCTTTGTGATGGACCTGGTGACAATTCTACAGAAATATAGACAGACACGTTCGTATGCCAATATAAAGTAGTTTAGAGCGGAATTAAATTAAAAAGCGGATTTTTTTGATTTCGTTTTTTATTTTGTTTAATTTCAATCTGCTAAAAAAGTCTTAATTTGGCTTACGCTTGAAACTAGATTTTAAAAGTTTTTAATTTCTACATACAGCCTTCTTCCACTGGAAACGCAGCTTTAGGTGAACGAAATAAGACTGATAGGTAATACAATTTATTAATTTTACACATAAACAGTAAACTTAGTCATTGTACAGTTTCTGCCTATTTCCAACTCCATTTTTATATATTTTCCATACCATTGCCTGTAGCAAATTGTTTGCCATTACCCGAATGTTGAAATTCAGAAAAATAATGATATTAAGTTCACAACGTAACCTAAAACCTAAGAAGTAAAAGTTCGAATGTTTCTTAATCTTTAACTGGAATAGTTTATACAAAAGGTAACGAAAATTACTCAAAAGTAACTTACAAGCGACGTTTTTCGCGTGAAAATCATGTATAAAAAGCGTAAAACCAAATGTCTGAAACTTAAAAATAGTGAAGCTTCCAATCACTGAAATAACCTTGCAATCGGGCTAGTTTTTCCAAACTTAAATACTTACAAACAAATTAACAAATAAATCAACTTTTTTATAATATTTTAATAAAAATAATACTGACCGATAATCGCAGGCTAAAGGTTTCTTGTCATACAGAAGACACGCAAGTCAGTGTTTCTTCATAATGGTATTCCTTCAACGATGTCTATAATGACTAAGAAAAAATTCAAAAATTTGCCTGAAATTGAACCCATAACCACAACGGAGAACGGCACCTGGCTGGGCCATCACGACATCACACACAATATAAAGGACATAAATAAATATATAAATAGAATAAAAAAAAAGCTAACCTAAAACATTAAATAAAAACTCCTTAATATTTTCAAATGTCACCAATTAAATAAGGTGGGAAATACAATTAAATAAAACTCCTTGGCACTTGCGAATGTCACAACTTAAAATAATTATGACCAGCCAGTACCATCGTCTTTAAACTGATGACTTTATTACTTTTACTGCCATCATAATACCTATGTACCACTTAATGAACCAACAAGAAACTTTTTTCATAACCCTAAACCATTGCGGACTTTCTTTGACATATGAACAGAATTCGTCCTTCAAAACAAGCAATGGGATTCGAGTGTGTGAAATGACACGTAGTTGGGTGTCCTGAGGTAAATTAACGTTTCATTCATAATGTCATGAAGAATGCGGAATTCCCTTTTGGTAATTTAAAGCTGGATTTGCGTCATTTATCTTTGTGAAGTGTAATATACTCGTGGAGCTTTTATTTCCTGGGAATATTGGTGATATCATGTTTTTGATCAACAGGGTCTAAGAATATATTAAAAGTAACAAGATCATTAAACTTTTTCTAATATTGCACTATTTTATTTCATTTTAAGAACCTACCGAGTGGTAAAAGTACCCAGGAGCCCATTGAAGTTATACTCAAGCTGAAAAGATTTCGCTGTCAATCTTTGTTTTGTTTTTGTGAACCACAAGGCTAATAAAGAAATGTATAGACTACGTTAAAACAAAATACGGCAGCAAAGCAGTAGCAGATAATCTAGGATTATTCGTGCTTCATTATAAGCTTTAATAAGCCCTTATCTACTCATAATTTATAAATACTGCGTATAAAATTCGCCATATGTCCAATCTGAGCCATAATTTTGCACGTGCCCTTTTAAAAGTTCAACAAAAATTTAAGCCTGCATGACTTCATTATCCAGATGTGTTAAAAACATTATGTTGGACAATAACATAATGTTTTTATTAATTTGCAAACGTCATTTATTTAATTAAAGTAACAGCTTAATTTAAGACTTAAAATGGCGTTAAAAACTGTCAAGTATCTGGAATTTTATCGGACCTATCACATTTTGGATAAAGGACTTTTATCTTTGGAGAAAAAAGGCCTTTATGTGATCCTCGGAGAAGACCGCCGTCTAACAACACAGTTTATTGACTGACCTATTCGTGTCTTTCAACGTAACCTTTTATCACAAGCGCACGCGCACGGCAGCAGCTGCGCCGCAGGTAACGACCTATCAGGAAGTCACTTCCACAGCACTATCCCGGAAACATCGACACGAAAACCGTCTGTAACACGCCAAGCTAAAGCTGATAATCGAGTGTACTTTTTTGACAGATGTATGTGCTCTGCATTGAACCATATGTCGGCTAGGTTTGTTCGTCAGCTGCACGACATACCGACGATGGATTTATAGCATTGTTCCATTATTTTAATCATGATAAGGTCGCGTCTTTTGACAAAGCTCGAAAGATTTTTGGAGGAATAACGGCATGTAATCGAAAGCCCTAATCTGATAGATGCCCGGTGACACTGGTCTGACTACACACACATCACTACTTCTCCAATGTACAGATAAAGAGAATTGGGCCAATATTGGTCATCCGAAGCTGGCCAAACTATTGACGTACTAACACATTCTTCTAGACGTAGAAGTACAATACAATACAAGTGGATGTAGACGAACTTCATTTCACAGGAAAAATGAAGCAAGAAAGTCTGGTGTAGGAAATTATTTTTTCTTGGAATAGGCTCGGCTGAATAGATAATATTATCACTATAGTATAAAAAAATTCAATGTATAATATGGAAACTGACGAGTTAGTTAAAAAAAAATCTTCATTTTGAAATAGTCTAGTTTCGTAAGTTTAAACGTAAATTATTAAGTTTCTCCTTTACATTGTTTCAGGTAAGTGGTGCTAAGTCAATTTCAGAAACATCAGACATGCGGAGGCAGGTTGGCGACCAACTATGAGGTAACTTAAGCAAACGTAGTTTATGTAGTATTTGCTATATTGTATATTTCGACTTATATTAAACTCAGCCCTCCACAATGCTACATCGTAGCAAAATCTCCGTAATTATTTTATCAAAACTTTTTTTTATCCGAAATGAAATTAGCATCAAAACCTACGTACATCACAATAGGCCGTTCTAAATTTAAACACTAAAAATCTAAATCATAAACAACAAAATAGTCTCGCCATAAAGTAAAAGGAAGTAAAGAAAACTTCGGCCAGCTACACACGTTCCAAAACTCGAAAAGGTTGTTGAATGAGTCACCGCGGGGCGCGGCGCGCGGGGTGCGGGAAAACGATCGAGGGTGAAAATGCGACGTTGCATTTTTCTCGGTCCCGTTTCTACGCGAAATGCTCTGTTGCCGTTTCTTTAATTACGCCACCGCGTCAACGATTTTCTCTTTTTTCAACGTATAATTAGTTCTCTTTTTGTGATTCGGAATTTGATGTTAATCTGCACTATGGTTTCTTTTACGCGCTGATGT
Organism: Athetis lepigone; assembly: GCA_033675125.1. Classification (NCBI taxonomy): domain Eukaryota; kingdom Metazoa; phylum Arthropoda; class Insecta; order Lepidoptera; family Noctuidae; genus Athetis; species Athetis lepigone. The sequence goes on along the minus strand of CM066229.1, from coordinate 4,043,713 downwards.
TAAGGGTAATTTTAATTTCTCGATAAAATAGCATTAAATTGTTTAAATAAGTACTTAACACGATAGATTAAAAAAAAACTCACAATATACACATAGATCTTATAATCGATAAGTGTTGTTAAAAAAGACAATTTTCAGATGAGTTAGTAGCTTAGATACTGCGTAAAAATGATGAAGAAAGTTAAGACTCCATTAATTAGTATTGTTCTTAAATATTGCGACTAATTTTATTACTGTTTGATGTTATAGCCAGGCAAGTCACGTCTCCACGGTAAAGTCTAGTCAATTCTGATCAGACTTAATAAAAAGTTAGTAAAATACGAATGATTACTTCTTTCTTGTACTTTCTTTAATTATATTTCTAAAATTAGAATCTGATTAAGATGTAGACCACGTAGGGGTTGCAAGAAAGTATTCGCTCTGAAAAAAATAACTAATTAAGTAGATCTTCACCTCTTTAAAGCAAAAGAAAACTACTCCGAGAAGGGTAAATAATATACTTACAAAATACTTAATCTAAGATATAAAATTCTTGTGTTACAGTGTTTATAACAAAACTCCTCCAAAACGCATTAACCAATTCTAGAATTAAACTAATTTGCGTACCACTGAGAGATAAGGGCAGCCCAAAATTATTAATATGTCAAAACAACGTTTGTTAGGTCAGCTAGCTATACCAAATAATAAAGTATTTTTGGCTACGTCATATCATTATCATAAAGGTTACGAATCGAATTCAATACCAATTTCAAACTCCGACTTAAAACTTATAATTTAATATAATTATACTACATAATAATATAATTCGATTAACACAAAAAAAACCAAAGTCCGTATTTAGTAGTAGTATTTTAAAAAATCAACACAAAGATAAAGCATCTTCGACACACTATCACCAGGTGCAATCTTCGCACACTAAATTAGCAAATAATTTATCAGCCATTGTACGCTTGCGCATCGAAATCGCAAGCTTTTGTTACGAGACTTGCGCAAACGCACAACAAAAGCTCTTTTACCTGCTTTTGTATATTTTTTTTTTCGACCCGAAGCAACAATGTGATTTTATTCACCTATCAGAACTGTCAAATGTCAACAATGACATCTTAGATTACCTACTTTATTCGTTGTGTAGTAGAGTTCATATTTCGTTAAAGTCTAGTTCAGATGCGAAAAAAACTCAGCAGATCTGTTGAGAATTTATTGTTGTTAAAGAAAATTTTCTCACTTGTGACAGGATTTTAAACTATTGTCCCATATATTTTGTGCTTTGTGCAAGCCCTAAATCCGATTACATTTCGCTTGAACGAATTACCTATAAAAAAAACGCAAAATAAACGTAAAAACAGAAATAACCAATGTAAAAAACCTAATTAATTAAAAACAAGGCGTAGTAAAACCAACTGACCATGTTAAACTAGGTAACTACAAAAAAACTGGCTCGTGCACTCGAAAACAAAAAGACATCCGCATGAGGTGCACCAACTCAAAGAGCAAAGCAAGATGGCGCACGTCCGCCGGCCATGCCACTTCCGCGGCCGCATCCGCCCGTAATTCGACTCCTGCGCAGCCTGCGGCGCAGCCTTAGCCAATCGATTTGCAAGACCGTGAACTAAAGTTAAACCTTTTAAACCTTAAAACTTTCAACGCAATTAATTTTGGAAAAAACTCAAGCCCATTATAGTGAAAAAAATGTAAGGTGGTCTAAGCCATTTTGGTTTTTCAATTAATAATGGGAAATGAACTAATCAGCGCCCTAAATCGACTAGATAGTGTTGTTCTTGGAAAATGGTGTCGTGTTTATGTAAATTAACGCTAGAGTTTCAGACTTTTTCAGAAATAAAGTGTCCGATGCTCACAAAGGACCGTCTCGCGAAAAACATTGAGATTTGTAGCAAATAAAAACGATGGTTCATTAGGATTCTTCATTTTTTATACTGTGTAGTTGTTTGCGAAAAAAAATGTTTACGTATTTCTTGAAAATGTGTTTCTATTTCGTTTTTTATATTTATCAACATTTTCCTTGTTCAAATAAGTTTTGATAAAACAAGCCAACCCGAAGCAGTCACACTAATTCCAAATGTTTTCTATTGAGCAAAAACCAATAAATATAATGAAAAAAAACTTCATCCAAACCTGCCAATCTGCCTTAAGCAAGCGTGGAGATCAATGCTCGTACCTTCTCTGCTTGAGAAGAAGTCTTTACCAAACAGTGTGGCATCAATAAACTGGTATCATTAGTATTTTTATCTACATTTACAGAAATGGTGGTTTCGTTGTAATTTTAAGTAACCAAAACCATTTTAATAGTTAACCTAAATATCCATTTAAAACTCAACTAAACAACGTATTGCCGCCCAAACCGGGACCTAAATGTGTCTAAATTCCCCCAGTTAGGGCGCCGACTGAACCCAAGTGCCCTTCAGTAAACTTGACCTGAAATCAGAACCCTATCGAAAGGCACTCCATCGGCCAAAGCAAATCCACCTTTAACGTAAATTCAATGATTTTTTTATCAAATTTATGGAATATCTGACCTCGGTTTTACACTAAAGAATACAACAACGATGTATTTTTGATTTCACTAGCCTAGTAATATATTCACATACAAATCGCTTGATGAATTAAATAAAACGAAAAACATTCATTTTTGCTTTTCCGAATTCAAAAGGTGCTTTTGTTTTTCGCGATCGGTTTTTTTCGCTTCAGGGACGTTTTTTGTTTCTATTCAATCATTAGGGAATTGTGGGTTGGGTGTTATTGACCCCTTTTTTCAGCCGTGATTTGTTCTTTGGTATTGAAATATTGTTTCCTAGTTGAATTCATTTGAAATATAATGCTGAAATAAATAAACACTAAGCAGTATTACCGCAAGTGTCGAAGAAACGTCAAACTACAGTATTATAAGTAAAACTTGTAAGTCGTGAGCCGTCATTTGTTTTACTAAAATAGTAGCTGTTTAGTGTCCCGTAAAATGAAATGAAATTAAATATACTTATAGTAAGGTAGTTACGGGACATAGTAGAGTATATTAGTTAGTACTATGGTAAAGGACGGATCTATCTAAAAACTTTTGTTGCGTGGTACTCCAAGTTATAACCGTTCTTAGTCGACGTTTAGCTATTTAAAAAACTACATGCGTGCCAAGTCAGTAAGTTGTTTCTAGTGATCGTGTTAATTCACCGTAACCTTTAGTTTTTATATATTAGATTATTATATTCATTAGATGTTTAGAAATAACTTCCTCTATTGCCCTTTATTTAATTTAAAGAATAAATAACCGACGTTGTTATTTAATATTACAGTTTCAATTTAAACCTAACACAAAGTGAATTACAATAAAGTGTAAAATGCACGAAATATTCAACTCGCGTCCCTTTGTGAGTCGATAGTCGTGAGAGAGGAATGGCGATATCGTGCCACCTCACTCACACATTAGAGGATGACACTTCCGAGAATCGTCTGAGCTTTTGAAGTATTTGAAATGCCCCACACACAGTACCGTTACTTTACTACAACTCACTTTGCGTTGCTTTTTTTGCGTCTCTCAATCTTTTGTCATACCACTCCCCTTTTATTGTCTATGAGAATTCACAGTGCAAACTTTTGAACTGTTCGTTCGACCGTACTGTCATTGAACAGAATAACATTATTATTATTCCAATGCAAACGAACTTTTGAACGGAGTTTAAAAATCGAAGCCCACCTCTTGAAATAGACCTCTTAGTTCGGTATCAGTTTTTTTTTAATTAGAATACCTCGTTCTCAATTACTACTACCGCGATGCTAACATTCAAAATGAAAATGTCGGCTTTCGGAGCGATCTAGCGGTGCACCCACCCCTGTTCAAATGTCGACGAACGGGGCGGCGCGTCGCGCGACGTTGCCAAAACGGAAAGTGAAATTTCGTCACACTCTCTCTCTCATTCACACACACACCGATCGCACTCACAGGATAGTTCACTCCTCGTAACTTGCGTCTGTGTGCGTTTAATTCGGCAGACGCTCTACGACTGTGTGTGTTTGTTTTGATGAATATTATACACGGCTGTGTCAATGTGTGCGTCAGACGAATTTGTATGAACGTTGCAGTATACCTACGCTACGCTACGAACGTTTCCGCGTTCGATCGACTTTCGTAGACGCCGACTTTGAGTCGTGATTCTGAACAATTAAAGTTTTTAAAATAATAGAGAGGAAAATTATTTTTTAAGATTTGTTTTGTTCCCTTTGCTTTTCATGCTCTATAGAGAGTTTAATTATAAAACTACTTTCTGTGTTCTGAAAAGAATACTTCTTATTACAGTCGCCATTTCTAAAAATAAAAAAGTATAGTTGTAAACTACGTAGACCTTAAACTTTACAACTACATATTATACATTTTTGAAAACGGAACACTATTCAACTCAACCAAATTAAGGCAAGTTCACACTGAATCAATACAAATTGACCATCCTGCTGGCACTGTGGTCAAAACTCCTCTACAGCGTTAACCAGGGGGAAGGGATGACGTCACTCACCATTACCACAATCTGTTCCTACATACCGAGATCGTAACTTCACTGGGGTAGGGTTAGGAACTGTATACTTAGATGAGTTTATAAATGTACTGAATTTAATGTAATGTATATTATAGAAGTAGTACATTACAGCAGCGGACGGCCTTATATAGGGTGACTGGTAATAAGTGTACGATACTTAAAGAGGTGATTGTGCTCATGATAACAAAAAAAATATTATGGGAGCAAAGCCGAAATAGCGAAAAAAATATCAGCGGAGTACATTAAGCAGACATAAATGTACTAAACAACTATTTTTTTCGAGATTTTAGGTTTATTCCCATAGTAAAAGGTGTTGGTTATCATGAGCACAATCACGTGTTTAAGTATCGTTCACTAATTACCAGTCACCCAATATATCTATATTTATGGACAAAGGTAAGGGTCAAGGTGCACTTGAGGCATACATACGTAAGTTCATAAATACCTAGTTGTCGCCAAAGCTTGTATAAGACTTTTCTCCAAAATATGGTGAGATGTAAATCAAATGACGTCATTTGAATTACCTCGCATCACAGTACGAATAATTATTTGAGAAGACACACGAAGTTCACGTTAATTATTTGGTGTTTTTTTCACTCAGGGCATTGTGCCAGTTAATAAGTTATTTGTTCTTTTCAATTTTAAATAATACATTATAAGTTTTTTTTTGTGAAATTAAAATGGAATGCCTGCCATTTACAGTTTTCACAATAATGCGGCAACCTCGATTTGTCTAGTAAAAGGTTGATAAAATATCAAACGAATTTTAGAGCATATTTGAGAAAATAAATAAATAAATATAGCTCTAAGAAAATATCTGATGCTAAAATAAACCCACAGTTTAGTACAGTCCTCCCAAATTATAAAAATATTAATGGCCCTTTTCCATAAACATAAAAACATAAGTACCCTTTTTCAAATTAATTCAGATTTAGAACACCTAACGAAATTCAGCTACGACCAAAAAGTTTTCGCTTCAAGATTCTTGACCTTTTTAATTAACTCGAATAATCGCGATGATATTCCTTTCTGCCAAGTTATTCCTTAGAAATAACCTAGTTATTTAAAATTTCTAGACAGAATATTCGTAGGGACGCATTTTATGCTAATTCTTAGGTATCGTTAATTTAGAATTGGAACTGTTATGGTCCATGAGTTTTTGATTAAGTTGGGAAAAGCTGATTGTGTTCGTTTTTTTTAAGTTTCCTTTTAAAAGTAACCTATAAAATACTGTAGAAAATCCTTCTTAGCTACAAGGAATATTTTCACAAAAAATATTAAGCTGAACAAACTTAAATGTATACAAGTTTATAAAGAAGGACACTATAACAAAGGCATTCCTATTCCACCAAAAAAAGACCAACATTACAATACTTCCAATTCCTCGTTACAAACAAAAAAATAAACAAGGCAAAGTAAATTCTCATCTAGAACGAAACTTCTTGAACTGAAACAGTTAAATTCCATTACCTACGTGTATCAAGCAGACCTTGAATCTAATCAAAGTAGGTACTAGTAACAATCATGTCTACAATCCCGACGTCCGCACTCCACGGAGTTCGGATCTTTACAACCTAACTTTACACAAGTACACTCAAACGTTACGACGTAGTTATTGTATTTATAATACTGGCAACATTGAATAAAGCTGTTAACCTTCATGCCGACGATTGTGCGGGGGCTTACGGCTCGAGGCGCGAAAATCCGATAACTTTCGTGCTCCTCCCCTCCTGCGGCCCTCGCCTCACCCCTCTCCCGCCTTTAATGGCATAAAAAATCAATTTCCCGCCCAAATTACGCAGAGTCGACAAATTGCGAACGCGTCTAGTCTATAATCGAGTGTTTTTCGGTCTACTGTTCACGACCTCTAGTACAATAGATATATCTATCAGTTCTTGGAAGAGCGTTCACCTGCGAATAATAGTTATTCATGTTTTTTTTTTAATTACCGGCTTTTTCTCTTGCTGAAAACAAAATACATACCTCAATTTAAGTCTTCGTCGTGTCTAAAATGTTTCTAAAAAAACATGTATTTTTTTATACCTAATTCATTCAAACAAATCAATGTTAAGCTGAATTTCAATTTATAGTATTTTCAATTTCAATGACTCGAAGAATTGTACCATAGCAATCCATTATTTAGGAACAAATAACAGTAACTGTAATAATTCATTACGCCTTAGAAAATTTCTACTAAGCAAGAAACGAGGAATATTAAAAGTGAAAAGCTACGTTTAAAATGGCAGACTACCCTAAAACGTACAATAAATAACTTGTTCCTTCTGGAAGCTTTTACTGGCCACAGACGCTATAAAGACTTACGCACACACGCCACAATATAATTCCAGTTCCATTACCACAACTAACGTCCTATGTTAAAACGTACACACCCGAATTCGGAATACATGCACCCACACAGACGCGTGTCATGTGTCCCGTTGCAATGTCCGTGTGACCTTGACGCGAGGGTGAAAGTGTCCCCTCGCACCCCTCAACCTTCCGCGATCTATTTGGTGAATTCGAATTTTCGAACGTTCATTTGTTTCTGATAGACTATGAATTTCGAATTCCGATTGGCAGTTTGAATTGTGGTGGTAAGGAGTTAATGTCGATAATAATCTGTGGCGTTTGACGTTAATTTTGGCGACAAGAGATGACAGATTTATAATTATTTTATCTTTTGGTTTATGTACACAATAACGACCACTTAATTCTTATTATATATTTATTTGCCATGATTTGAAAGGTCGTCAAATATTATTTTATACATCTCCTATTTTTATGTTGAATAACAAAATAGTATTGCAAACAGTAAAAAACTTTTTAAATAAATTTTATCTACGAACATGAATCGGGCCTGTAATTCATGGCGTTGCAGGAAAACATAACTAATGATACATTTTTATAGACCTACAAGTTTATATGGCTATAAATTTTATGAAAGCATATATCATACTATAAAACCATTGACATAAAAAATAAAATCGATTGGAAATACATAAAATTAAGGCTCTGTTTTACTGTCGAGAGATAAACCCTGTACGATACATATTTTGTCAGGAATAAAACCTTCATGTTATTATCTGTTTTTGTATATGAAATAAAACCTAGTGCTCGAGAAAATCTGCTTACGAATGCTTCGGGAAGCGTACTTAATTGATTTAGAATTGAACTGACAAAGCTTTCGGAAGTTGGAGAGTGACAGGCTATTTTAGGCACTTCGATAACACTTTAATATCAATGCGTTTTCGTTTTAAATTCTCTTCCATAATTTATCAAGTATCACAATTTCATAAAATATTTCTTCTTAAGCTGTAAAACATAATTTTGAAACGTATTGTATGTATTATACAACGCATATAAATAAGACTTAAATCACGTTTTTCTCTCATTTTGTATTCCTTACACATCTCTCTTTGAAGAGTACATAGCCTCCTCATTAGCAAGTATACGCCCATACCTTGTATCCGAGAACCCGGAACAATTGCCGACTTCTTAGAATATAATCTTATTTTATTCCATACAAAGATCTCTAGTATAAAAATCCCATATAACCTCACGACAAAATACAATTACAGCTATCACTGACTCCATTGCGTAGACTTGTCGTAGAACCGTCTACGATGCGTAGCAGCGTAGCGCTGCGAGCTACGAAACACCGCTTCTATTAAATACTTCCGACCGTATACGCTTTATCTTTTTCTTTATTTTCTTTTATGAGAAAAATATTCTATACCAGTGCTAAGTTTACACACACAGCCTCACATGTGTATCGTAAAGACCGGCACTCGATTTTATTTCTACTTTTTCTATGCAGAGAACTATGTAGTAGGAAAAATTGTATTGGAGGGATCTGTTGTTGGATTTGTTCTTGTACATATATTTATTTTGTCTTGTGTGCTTATAATGTTCAGCATGGGAATATTACTTAATTGATATCAATTGTAGTCACAAATAGGTTTACGGAACACTTAAAGCCACACATTGTAAATAATATTTCAAGAACAGACTCCACAAAGCTTCTCATCATTAAGGTATAGGTTACCTCCAAACCTCCCTTTAATTTCAGGCAAACTCAACCTAACAGCCTCACAAACGCCCTTAACCCTAAAAACGGTGCCAATTTACCAAAAGGACCAAAAAAGGACCAGGGACGACAAAAACAAACGTACGTAAACGTGACCTTGGGCGTGTAACCACAGGAGGCATTAATCTCGATATACCCCGGGGCAGACGCGCGCCAGACGGCCTCCCGGACCGGTCACTGATATCGCCATATTCATACCCGTAGGGTTACCCCAGGATCTACGGGAATATTTTAAAACTTCCGAAGCTGAACTCCCGGTTCGGGGATTTGCACGATTTGGCGAAACATGGAGTGAGGATCAATACTTCTGGCTTGAAATTATAGATGCATGTGATCCTCAGGACAATTAAGGATTTTTAGATCTAGGTAATACTGACAGATTACCAAATATACTGTCATTTAAAGAATTTGTTAGTTGATCTTTAGAGGCGTTCAAGGTCGACAAAGACCATAACTACAAACCAACTTTCATTCACCTAGCAAGTTTGTTACTACACACGTGCAAATTACCAAACTTGGCACATCCTTAAAGGGTTTACTGATACCCCTAACCCTGAATCCTCTAAGTCCCGACCCAAAGACACACACATGCCCAAAGGCTTACCCGGTCCTCTGGCAACCCTAGCCAGAGATGGGACATTGACGACACAATTCAGGGCAACAAGTGTAGCAGAATAATGACCATTTATTTTTAGGGGTACGTTTTATGAGGCTCTGAGGAAGGCATTGATGGCTCTCGATTGGGAGTAAATAGGGACATGTATTTTGAAGATACTCCTTTCGAATTTTGAATTTTTCGGTGGTTTTTGTTGTTGACTGCAGATGTAAACAACCTGAATTATTGTCAAGGAAAGATTTGTGTAAATGAAATCGTATCAACTAAATTGTCTAATTCCTAATTAAATAAATTGCAATTTGATCCTGGTTTGTTTAGATACAGATAATGTTTATAAATGTTATGCTGCAGTCTAGCAGTATAAACTTAAAAAAAATGACAGGACAAAGTATGTCGTGAATTGTCGTGTCTATCTAATAAAGGCTTCACTACGACTTCATATAAGGCTTAAGAACTGTTAAAAACATTATAAAAGGTTTCGAAGCTAATGTTGTAGATGATGTATCTAATACAGATTATACTATTGAATGAAATACATAGAAATCTAAACTACAAACTAAAGAAAGAAAGAGCAGGCAAGGAACCAATGAGAACTCGTGTTGTCGCTTCGGGTGGAGTCGAATTTTAATACTTAGTGTGGTTCTAGCTTGTATCGTTTATATGTTTTTTTTTTCTCTTTCCTTTTTATTATGTATTTGTTTATTGCCTGTATGTATTGTGTCTTGTGTTGCGCTAAATAAACGCCTTATCTATCTATCTATCTATCTAAGGACAAAGTAAACGCCCCCTTAGTAACGAAATAGGAAACCTTGCATTATCTAATAAACAAACATGTCACGTTTCCCTCTTTGTCCCATACACATTATATTCAGACCCTCCGGCCCTCCCTGAGGTCAGGTTCGAGACATTTGAACCTGCACACGTGGTCCTAATGTCCTCTTGTTTGAAAATAATATGGAAGAAATAATTAAGTAACAAACGGTATTAATTAGGGGCTAATTTGATGGTAAAGGGTGATTGGGTATTTTACCTGTACTAATATTATTAAGAGGCAAAGTTTGTTTGTTTTTACGATAATAAAAGGTAATCTATAAACGTACTGCACCAATTACAAAATAAAATGATTGAAAGAGAGCTAGATTAATACTGAATGCATAGCCTAAGTTTTATAAAACACAAACTTAAATGAACAAAGATAGAGTCTGAAAAGTTATATTTTTACATAAAACATCTCAAAAGTTTAAACGCGCAAATCTCAGGACCTATGGTTTGGAATCATTCATTTGTGTTAGATAGTCCATTTATTGAGGAGCGCTACATTGCGCGATATCCCAAGAAAAAGTGGAGAACAGGAAAAATCCATACTAATATTATAAATGCGAAAGTAACTATGTCTGTCTGTCTCTTCTTCACGCCTAAACCACAGAACCAATTTGGATGAAATTTGGTACAGATATAGTCTGGGACCCGAAAAAGGACATAGGATAGTTTTCATCCCGGAAACCCCCGGGAAGGGAACTATTATTCCACGCGGACGAAGCAGTGGGCAAAAGCTAGTTACTTATATTTTCGAAAGTAAACGACAGCACAATAACGTTAAGTAAAAAGTAGAAATCAATAACTAACACAAAACTCAAGTACCAAAGGACCAAATCGCATCGCAGCTGTCAATGAAGTTAAAAATTCAAATTTCTCATACGCTGGGGTGTTCGGCCGTCTGTGTGAGCGTCTGGGAGTTCAGATTACGGTAAACCCGGCGCGGCATCCCCAGGGTCATGATCAAGATTACTAAACCATGATACATCGCGACATTGTTTTGTTTCTTTTTTTATATTATTCTGTTCTTTTTTTAAAGGAGTCTGTCTGTCTCTTTTGTGCTTGTGTGCCTTTATAGAATTGCGTTTTTTTTTTGTTTTTTTTTTTTACGAATCTCACCTCTTCTCGTGCAAGGAAGACGACCCCAAGTAACTTGGAAAAGGGGATAATGATGATACATCATTATTTACCAATTTATTTTAAATATTGATTCTAATTGGGTGTATTACTTAACAAATTTATACACTAGAAACAAATCTTATTTAAAAATAGAGGGCATAAGAAGTTCGATTACTATGACAAATACATGCTAATTGTTCAGTAAAATTTAAGAATTATACCACCTCATTATTGTCTTACTGCAGGGCAAATACCTCTTCTCATACAGAAAATGCCCGAACATTGATCATTACGCTTCCTTAAGTCGGATTGGCGAATTCGTAGTTCGTATATTATATCAATTAAAAGTCCAGATTAACTTTTCGACAACCAAGCGACAGTAGGCTGTCGCGCTGCTATTGTCTTTTAAATCACGTGTGTTCGCAGATGTAAAATAATAAAAAAAATTCGTCCTCCATCCAAAGAAAAAACGTTTACAAACACACTGTTTTACTTGAAACCGTATCCCTTCAATTACAAACTCAATATTCTGTCAACTTAAAAGATTTGCATGCCCCTTGTTTCAATCTTGAACCTGACCTCCAAAAGTAAGGATTACATTACGAGGCACCCCAGGGCGGCTTTACTGTTATAATCCTTAATCACAACACAAGAGAAGTGCAAGTTACCCTTAATATGGAGATTTTGTGTGTATGTAATGTAGCCTTCTTTGTACACTGCTGGCGATATCTAGGTAATGGTATTCGAAGACCTGCCCCCCTAGACAAGTGGCATTGTAGAATAGATACCGAAAACGAATAGATTGTCAAATGTATGGTTATGATAGATTGTTTAGCGAAAGCTTATGTCAATTCCATACATTTGACCATTTATTCGTTTTCGTTTTCTATTTTACAATGCCACTTGTCAAGGCCATAAGTTATTTTATGAATTGATATACACACATTGATATCACACTACACAACCGATATCACAGGCTACAGGATACTAGTAGCCTCACTTAATCGTCAGATAAATAACGCATGCGAGAAAGTGCAAGTTACGCCTAATGTTGAGATTTAGAATGTGAGTTTGTTGTGTGCTTCTATTAAGATCCACATTCCACATCAATAAAAATTAATCCGTTATCAAGTTCAAAGCTCTCCTCTTGATTATTGACTTGATTCAATAATTTGGTCTTACAAAAAGTCTACCAATGAAACTCGCTCGCTCTAATTAACTTTTATCGCCTTTAAAACATCAACCTTATTTCGCATAAAAAAGAACATTAGCCCAATAACTCTCAAGAGTCGAGAATTACGTCTCACATAAAAAATAGAGGAGCAAGTCTCTTCAAATTTCTATTTTCTCGTGCGAATAAAATCCTAGTATCCAAGTGATTTCCCACATCGTAGATTGACACCGGGGTGCTTCGTCGCCAGTGAAGCGGGGTCGCACGCCGACAATTTGTACATTCACCCTATCTATTACGTCGAATATGTTTCGATCAGGTTACGGGTACGAAATTGGAAATGTATTTTTGTTTGTTAATTACTTTCTTACTTTAATAGCGAAATTTGGCTTCTATGATAGAGGCTGGTCCCAAAAAAGCTCTATGTAGAGAAAAACAGAATTAATGGTCCGTTTTAATGTGTGGTTAAATTTCGAAGAGTATTAGCGAAAAATCATTGATTATTTTTCCACACAATAATTTTTATACGAAAATTTAATTCAAGTATATGAATAGGTGCTTACTTGTAACGTTTTGCGCTAAGTCCTTATATGGCAAATTAAGACTGAGATTGGAATTGGAACATTAATAGTTTATAACCAAATTGTCAAAATCTGAATTGTTCCAAATATTTTAGTAGTAGTAGTAGTTTTGCATCTATTTTATGAATCGATATACACACATTGATATCACACTACACAACCGATATCACAGGCTACTAGTAGCCTAACTTAATCGTCAGAAAAACGCATGCAAGAAAGTGTAAGTTACACCTAATGTTTTACGATTCCGGGAAATACTACCACTCAATTTCTATTGCAAAGCAGCGTCCAGTATTAATACAGGTGTCGCGATAGCGCTATAATTAATGTTACTCGAGACATATTCATGACCAATGATGTTATTTAAGTAAAAAAGTGTAGATAGGTTACCCAAACGAAATTCTATCTTCAAAAACGGCACACTAACGCACACATATATTACACGTCAAAGTAGGATGGTATGATTAAAGTAGTGCGAGTGAAAAAGAGATAAACGTCAAATGTCAACGCGATACTCAGTATCATGTTTGCCAATTGGCAAACTTTTAATGTGCCACTTTTTGACTGCATATATAACCTATCTACCCTTTTTTACTTATAACATCATTGTTCATGTCTATGTCTCTATCGCAAAGGTCAGACGATGATCACTTCACTATTATAAAATCTAGATTCCATCGTCTTTCCAATTTTCTTTTACATACAAGAAACTAGACCTCCGATTCTCTCTAAATCTCAAATACAAAGCACAAATCTTCGGAACCCAGTCTATATCTACAGCACACACTTAAAACCACATTTCGCTTTATTTTTCATCTCCTACAGAGTGCTTTTAACTTTTCGCACTTCGCTTTTAATAGAGAAAAGCGTGACTTGTAATATTCGGCATTTTTAATCAACGAAGGGCTTCGGTGTGCATTTGGGATATACGTCGGTATATCATAAAGGTTTAGTGTTATGGCGCATTCTCGCCGCTTTATTGGCGCCCTGCTTAACTTGTGGTGCATTGCGATGGCGTAATGCGAGTGGTGGATATTGGAGTGTGGCGCTTTTTGAGTTATGGCGGTATTATACTCTTTGTGACGGTTTTAAAGTGGTAGTGGATGTTTGTGTGGTTGATTGTTGCAGTTGTTTTCTTTGGTTATATGTATTTGATTATTAACTACACACTAAGATTCAGGCGAACCCGACAATCAGTTTAATGACCAAAATCCATAGAATAAAATTGATGTCAACGTTTTTGTATCTGTCAAAAATTCTGCACTAGTTATCTCATTTCCTCATTTATATTCTGATTTTACTCACCAAAAAAATCTTATCTTTACAATTTCCACACACAAACATATTAAAATACATCCATAAATTTTCATTAATTTCATAGCTGGCATATCTCCTGCCCCGCCGATCACTGATTCACCCCTGGCATACTCAACATGTCAATGACGAAGTATACCTAGGGTAGGTATACTTCTTGTACTTGCGGTTGGTAACTCGCACATTCTCTAGAAACCACAACGTTGGTATATACCGTTGTATACAAACTTGTAAGTACATAATAATATTATATACTAGCACCCGTGGTTGCACCCGCGTTGTTATGCTGCGCTGCCATAGATGTATATAACCTATAGCCTTCACAAAACAACATATACTGCCCAATGTGAGAACTAGAACAATCCTACGTCGCAATAGAAATGCTTGACGCGTCATTTTGCCAAAAATCCAGTCTAGAACCGTCGGACAGTAGCTCACCAGACACAACATCCGTCTGGTCGGAGGAGGCCCTTTTCAATGGAGAATGAGACTCTTTACACTGTTCCTTACACCTAAAGAATCAGAGTGACTTTTTCAGTAAGGTTCACTTATCTTGGGCATAACAGACATCGATGAAGGAAAACATCGTGCGGAAAGTTGGCCTTGTAATGATTATAAGTCCCAATTCGCCAATCCACTCTAAGCAAGCATGGTGATAATTGGTGATCAATGCTCGTCTTGTATGAGAATAGCCCATTGCCCTGCAGAGAAACATCAATACCCTAATATTATTACAAACTCAACAAAATAAACATAATAAAATTTAATAAAAATATAAACAAAAAGTTTAACAATTAAGTAACAAAGTTAAGGGATAACTGTTAATTTACGTGACTAATCCTGAAGTTAGGAAACTCCTATTGTTGCTACTTACATAATAACAGCTACAGCAACCATTGTCAAAGTTTAATATTAAATTTCAACTTAAATCTCTGTTTAGCAACTGTTGCCGACTAGTGATATGCTGCGGCTTTGTCCGTAATTCAAGTGTTGTGTTTTTAACCGACTTCTAAAAAAAGGAGGAGTTTCTCAATTCGGATGTTTGTATTTTTTTTTATGTTTGTCTGCGCATATCTCCGTCGTTTACGAACCGATTTAAACAATTATTTTTTTGTTTGAAAGGGTAGACTTCCCAAATGGTCCAGGTTCTGTTGATGGTATCATGCTGAAACCGAGGGAAGTCGGTTTTTTTTTTGCCAAAAATTAGTTTCTGTTGTAGTAACGAGGCATTTTTATGAGGCATTTATATAGTATGACTGGCCTATGGTGTAGTGTTTAGGGACCCTGACTGCTAAGCCGGAGGTTGTGGGTTTGATTCCTATCCAGGACAATCTTAGTGTGAGGTGCGTGATTGTTTATTCTGTGTCTGGGTGTAATTTATTTATAGTATGTATGTATGTATATTAATTTTATATAAGTATATTTATGTTAGTGTGCATACATAGTGATTACAGTGAAACAGTATCAATACTTATTACTAACCAGTTCGTTTCAAAACAAAAAAAAACATTTATTCCGACAAAACAAAGTTTAAAATTAGAATGATTCTTTCTGTTGAAAAAAGAAACAATTACAAAACAAACAAATAAAAACGAAATTCAAATACCAAAGTTCTTTTGTGTGAAATATTTAGTCCATTACACAAGAAGTTTTTAAATACAAGCCGACCTTTTAAATTTTTATCAAAACATATTTATTGCTTTAAAATTTTCTGAATGCGAATCTTTCAGTGGTTTCCAGCACTTTTTCAATTAATTTCGAAGTATTTTTTTTTAATATTTCTTTAGCAGTCAATTTTTTTTTCCTTATATATTTGCAAAGCAATTCTTATAAGTTTTCCTCAAATTCACGTTTCAAAAGTTTTGAAACACGTGACTGGGAACCCGGAAAAGGAGTTTTGAACAAAATTTTAATAAAAACTTGTGCTTCTTCTCAAAGTAACAGAAGTGCCTTCGCAATACCCCTGAACTAGAAACAATGAAACAAAACATCTTACGAAGTCTAAACTAATATATAAAACCGACCTCTCCTTAGCATTTTACATTTAAATTTTTTTTTTGTCTTTAAATACACTAAGGAGAAGTTTTTTCAATATTTCTGTTTGGGTATCATCTAAACCAATAAAAGATGATTTGCTCTACAAAAAAAACATGATCAATTTACGAGTTGTTTTATTCCACAAACTAACAAACAATCACTCCCACTTACCTTGTACATCTATTTTTAAGTCATTCACTAAACGCGTTCTCAATTCGAAATAACAACAGCCATAGACAATATATTTAAAGCCAGTCCTATCGTAAAATAAAGAGGTCGTACAAGGAAAACCCTTGGTCCCTCGTCCCGGGTGTAAACGGTCACAAAGTACCCGGGTACCCTGACCGAGGTCGGACCTTGGGCCTTGAACTTCACAGAAACAGATATGGTTTGTTTACAAACATACCATTTCAGTATTACGGAGAAAAACGATTTTCATTCAAAGAGACTGTATGAGATTATTTTTATTTGTAACCTCTTTGTTGATTGCAGTTGTTTCAAGTTTGAATTTGAGTTTTTTTTTATCTTGTTTCAGTCAAAATAAATCTGTATTTTATTTCTAGTATATGATCTAGGTATTATTAGTTAAAACTGAATAGACTGGATGATCTCAATTCAGATAGTGTATGTTGCAACTGGACTTACAAGCCATAACTTATATTCAACTGTAGATTTCTAGAGGCATTCATTTACGATTTCACCATATTTTTTTTGCAATATAGATATTCTTAAACAGACTACAAAGCCCAGTCTACCTAATACAATTTAATATGTAAAAACCACAATAACCTCTGGCTTTTTAGTTTTTATTTTCATAAATTAGCATAATGTCGATAATTTTATTGTTCAAGCTGAGGAAAAAGTATTACATTGTGAACCGTGAGTCAGCTTTAAGCATGGGACAATGCATCATACTGACTCACCCGCCAATCAATGCGAGCTTTACACCAATTCCAAATTTAAATTTAAATCATTCGAATGTGTTCCCGCGTTCTTTGTGTTTATCTTGTAATGTTTTGAAATAATATTGGGATTCTCACGAAGGAGACACTATAGTTTTAGATTTATTAGGTTTTGCACGCGTCTTCAATGTAACTAGGAAGTAACTATGGGAGACTACTCTAGCTCTCTAGTTAGTTGAAAAAATATTTCTTCGCCTAAATTATGATCTGCTGTTTCGCTATTCAAATCCTTTTGGCTGATTTGGTGATATTGACAACATATCAATATACCAAAATTTCAAAAACGAAAACATTCTGACATGCTTGTTATATTAGTAAGATACATGCTTTGGAATTGAAAATAAACAAATATTAGCTCCTAATTTGCAAAAATCTGTATTCCAAATAATGAACTGCGCTAACAGAAGCCTGTTATTGGGTATAAATTAGATTTTTGACTTTTCCATTTTATTACAAACAGTTTAATATATTTTTTTTAATTTCATTCATAAGACTACAACTTGAACAAAAAATGTTTAAATTTAAAAGATTTTCTCACAAAATTCTCCTTCACCGATAACCGGGATAAACTTAAGAAAAAAGCACTGGCAGTGCAATTAGGTAATTTGTTTTTGTTAAAAAAAGTTTAGGGAAAAATACAAGAAAAAAATATTCCGCTTGATCTTTGGGTAAATAGTTGTTTCGACACGTTCTCGGCTGCCGTGCGTCATGTGAGCGGCATCATGACATATCCGCCACTTGTCCGCCGGATGGCGGTTCAATTTGTTCAATTAAACTCCACGCTATGCACAGATTCACTCGCCCGATTATGTAGGACGGGAATTTTCGTGGTTTCTTTCACACGCTCATTTGATTTTTACCTACTCCGACAAAAATATAAAAAAACTAGCTTTATTACAACAAATAAATATTATTATTATTTATTTAATTCTGCACATGATTTATAACATATTTTATAAGAATTAACGTCTAAAACTAAGCGTTACAGAGAAACAAAAAATATTTCAACTTTTTAATTCCGCTACTCGCCGCCAACAGCGCCACCGTCTACGCTACGAAACTATATCGCGTCCTGCGTCACCGCGCCGTGATTGCACTGAATTGAGCTTCCGTCGTCGACAGGATAAAAAAACCCGGCCGTGTCCTCGACGACATTAAACAATAGCCAATCGCGGTCTGTATGGAGCTTTAGGTAGCGCACACACTGAGCATTGTGCGACAAGACGCGACCAACTTAAATAATAAAGTGATTTGGTCGCATCGATCCAATTTAGAGCCGTCTGGCTGACCTTTGTTGCATGTGAACTTTTAAAAACTTCTTTATGTCTGATTTAATTGGTGCTCCGAAGGGTAGATGGACGTTTCAGTAATTAGGTTTCAAATTGACCGTCTAGCTTTCGTTTTAGAATAGTGGCTATATATTTATTACATACATGTAATGACAAAACGAATTACGGCCGCCTATCTTTTGCCATTATAATATTAATTAGTACCTCACGGAAATGAGTGAGACGATAACTGGCCAGATCTTGAAAATATGGCAAGTCCTTTATTTTAGTTTATTTTTTATTTTTCCAACTTTTTTTACTGTCCACTTTGTGTAGAACAAACAATTTAAGTCTGACATTCTGTGCCTCTTTACGTTTAGGCCGAGATTTTTAGTTACTCTCCACATACTTTGGTTTAGCTATTCTTCTTTTCTGTCTTTCCATCACCGTTTGACGGTAGAGTGAAGATGACAGCAACATAGCCCAACTTCAGCTAATGAACCTGCTAAGCACAGTTTATTTATCTCGTGCTTAGTGTGTGAAGCTGCTTACTCCGCGTTGTCGCGTCGCGCCTGTCGAGTCGGTTTGATTGGCGACTGATTGAATTGTCGGGCCACTGCTGCCTTTGTACCACGCTCGCTCGATAACACCATGATTGTCGATTTCTGGCGTTAATTTTGTAAAATCTGTACAAATTATAGCTTTGTTACGAAATGATGAATGTTGAGCTAGTGATAATAGAGATTATTATCTGATTGTGCAGCAATATTCCCTAGTCTGGTTATCATTTGTTATGGGCTATTCAATTCTTGATTACGCCTAGCTCCCTAGCTGTTTATTTAAATAACGTAAAACATTCTTGACTTATCTTAAAAAAAGTTTTATATCACTGTCTGCTATAACTGTCACTTTTCAAACTCAAGGATTCGATTTACTAAAGCTTTGCCAAAAATCACATGTGACAACGACTATCGTATTAAAAACTAATGGACCTTTTAGCAATATGAATCAGACACACAAAGCAATTACGCCTTTCAACACTTCAATCCAAATTTGACTAAACAGGACACCATTATCCACTACTTAGTAAACCTAAAAGCGAAGTCCAAAACACTTTCCTGATCCTGTTTAACCTAACACACTCCCGCGCTTTTAACCGAGCGAAGGCACAATAATCTCTTTATACATTTAGTGGGTAACACGCATTGATGTGCAGATATCTGTTTAAACACTGAGGGAGGGTGTTTCTGACCAATTTGCGACCCTATCCAACCCCTAGCGACCCCGTCCGACGCCTCTAGCGACCACGCTACCGGCGACTCCAGGTATGTGTATGTGCCTAAAACCTGTTAACTCCCGTTTAGAGATTGATTGGAAGCGAGTGATTTTACTCTGCGTTGAAAATGTACGGTGTAGTAAGTGAAGTTAATAAATAAAATACGTATGTATTAAGTGCATAGACTGGCAAAAGTTTGTGTGTACTGAGAACGATAATATTTATAATATAATATTAGTAGATACTCTGTTCGTCTGTGAATTTAAAATATCCTATAAGAAACCTTACAGTAGTATATTTTTCAAAGTAGTCATCTAGTAAATGCTTAATGTGTTGAATGGTATGTGGGTTATTATAAATAGAGCATCACAATGCCACTTTAAAAAAAAACAGAATACTCTTTTTAAGGTAGTCGTGTAACAATGCGCACACCATCTATCTACATTTTGTCGATTTTGTCATAGCGAAAATTCCTTTGCTGAAATGTCACAATATATCTTTACAAAAACTGTCGTTCTGGCTCTAATAAATTATCTTTTTAGGCACCAACACTGACCCTACATTTCTAGACTTCTAGCTCATATTGAACTTGATTAAACGTACTCGAGTGTAAAATTAGTCCGAAGTAGACGTCCCGACATTCGCACAATAATTTATAGGTTAACTTTCTTATACAATGTAATTGTTTGCTGGATAAACTTCTTCTATTGTTCTAGAATATTCTCGAAAGAATACAATGAAAGGAAAAGCTAAAGTTGCCAGTCTCGAGATAATAGTTTTAGAGTTTAATGCTAATAAACTTTGTGATTTGTGTTTGCAATTTAAGTTGTTGAAGTTTTGAAAGGAAAGGCTATATTGTAGATAGATGCTGCTTTTTGTTCGCGGCTTGATGTAGCGACTAGCGAGTTATATTCTTGAAGTACCTAAACAATTTGTTTCATATTTAATTTAAAGATTTGTGTTTATACGGCTACAACATAAATAAATGAACAATCAACAAAGCCACCCATGTGCATAATTTCGGTTAGGTAATAGACGATTGATTCTAAATTGTCAAAGATTTCAATCAAAATTCGTGTGTAGCCGCATCATTTAATCCATAAATCGTCAAACACCCTAACTAAATCTAATCGTTTTCCAATAAACCAATATAAAAAGCAATCTATATTCTCAAACTATTTGCCAGCAAGACAGCGGCAGGCAACTGTGCGCATTTGAAATTCTGGATATTGTCGCGCGAATCGCATTCTCATTCAAATAAAACCGCTGAATCGCAACAGACACGTCGAATCGGCACTTTGGGACGAATATCGCCAATTTGAGATTCACTTAGGCTCGTTTGCCGACTTGGTTTAAATTACCTTGAATTTCCGAGTTTTCAGTTCAGTACTAAGTATTTTAAGTTACATTACTTCTCTTAACATACGTAATTTAGAATATATTACATTGTAAAACACATCATCATTATGGTCCCGTACTTTGTCGAACTCAAAACAAAATGTATGGGAGCGTAATTCCGCAAATTAGTTTGCATGCCATCTGTCGTCGAGTAGCGGCACTAAACATGGGCCCATTGTAATTTACTAACGGTCCGCAAAAACGGACATACCAAAACGAAACAAAACATATTCCAATTAACCTCGTTATTTTTACTGTACAGATTAACGTTCGAGATTATCTTCTGCCTTTATTATCTTCGGCGATGCGTTGCACCTGCCTTTTAACCGATTTTAAATAACTGCCATTTCAATCCATCATGGCGGTACAATTTCAATGGACGGTTGTCTTGATGAATTATATTTTACATAAAATATAATTAGGTTACAAATGTTACTTTACTTTTATGGTAACTGTCCCACTTAAAATGATTTGTAGGCAATAGAACGAATGAATTCGTAGAAACTAACGTTTTAACTTAGACTATTAAATCGTCTGTGCGACTAGACGAAAAAGTTATTTTCTTAGATATATTTTTATTTACATCTTAAATTTGTAGATTATTTATTACTGAAGCAAATGTTTTTATTTCTTTTTACGAAGAAATAAATTACTTTTTTAATGCTAACACGACCTCTACAATCAATGTCAGTCAATGCATTAAATTCACATGATTCTTTATATGCCTCTTCTCTTTAATCTTCTTCAGCTTTCGCGTCCAGAATCCTGTCTCGGTCGACAACTGACAACTTTCCATACTTA
Organism: Athetis lepigone; assembly: GCA_033675125.1. NCBI lineage: Eukaryota > Metazoa > Arthropoda > Insecta > Lepidoptera > Noctuidae > Athetis > Athetis lepigone. Next base: position 4,021,729 of record CM066229.1, on the reverse strand, counting down.
GAACCTGGCTCTTATAAAATCTAAAAACCTACTTACATATCACCAATAAACAAAACAAATGACTGAACTCAAAGCAGCCGTCGTAATTTGACCGAAAGGACCAAACCGCTCGAATACAAAACGCCTTCACGCAATTGTCACATGCCTTCGAAATTAAGGTCCGAACGTCAACATGTCTCAGCACTCGTCAATGAGGCAATCAAGTGCTTCGCGTGACGGACACGACCTGCCTCAATAAACCCACGCAACACGCACCCACGTTACGAGAATACGGGTACTACTGTATGATCTCCCGAGAGTAAGTAATTTGTTTACGAACACACGCGAGGTAAGGTGAAGGCGTGTCGCGGAACGGACCAAGTTTTAGTGTGGGTTCATGTTTGGGTCCTTTCAGAATATTGATATGTAACTTGTGTAGTTCCACGTGGTGTAGGTCTGAATATTTATTTAATAGAAAACTACTACATACTAATACCTTTTATAGAAAAATAAATTAAGAGAACATAAAACTATTCAAAAACTTCTCACTGTTAATTAAACACAATTTGATATAAATAAAGATACCTATTCATAACCAATTGAATAAAATAATCGTGATTCGGACAAGGTTATAACGATAAAAAATAATAAATAATGACACTTTAAAACAGGACCAATCACACGCAATCATCAATGAGCTTTCAAAGGTGTTACTAAAAATGATAATATTAATTAGAAGCATTAATAATTTAATAAATGTACTGACAGATGGTGGTACCAAGGTGTACTAATTCTAATTTACAAACCGGTTTATTAATTCAATGTATGACGATGATGCTTCCTGATAATTAATATTAAAATAACGGTAGTCTTGTTTGTAATATTCCCCTAACACTTTTGAAAGTATGTCACATCGTTGCGAGTCATAAATTGAAGGAAGTTTCTATTTTTATTACGTGTGTTTTGTAAATGAATAGAGAACTCTGTACTTTAAAAGAAAGTCAGTATTTATAAAATACTGACTTTCATAAAAAAAAATAAAGGAGTCAGATGACCCAACATTAAAATCATTTTTTTGGAGATTTATGAGTTTTAAGAAATTAAAGGTCACACATAACTTGATCAACAATCTCAAACTCGCAACCAACGTACCAAATGGCAATACCGCAGCTGTTTCTCATAAAGATCTTTCGAATGTTTATTCATTTTATTAAAATCTCTAGCGAACGAAAAATGAGTCAGGACCTTCACAAGGATAATTACAAATCCCGCGATTTAAATAAGAATAGATACCGATAGAAAGAGATGGACAATCAGAAAGAGACGGCGATAGAACAAATGTCGTTCGCGTCTAACACAAAAACAGGAGTAACGAACTAAAACGCCAGGTGTGAGCCGATGCCATGTGCTCAGTAACAGAAACTATTTATTTATTCGTGGCCTCAGTTGAAGTAACCTATTTAATTAGTGTGTGGCTAGAAAACGAAAAAGCTCGTTAAGTTTGACAATGACAACTGTCAATAGCCTGACAGTTGAGCGTGTCATCAATATTTTAGAAAGGACTTGCCGCGGATTTACACCGCCAATAGGTTGTTAGGAAAAATAATTCTAGATGACTGTTAGATTCTATCTAATGCAAGCTGAATTTTATTTACATTTATGTGAAGTACAATGAGAATTTTATAGATAAAATAAATAAATATGTAATACATTAAAAAAATACTCAAAACGAACGCTAAAAATTGTTACAAAAACAAGTAAGTTTGAATTTTGCCGTAGTTTCACGAGTTTATCCATAGTATTATTTCGACGCGCCATCTAGCGAGGAGTAGCAGAACTACTACAAACGCAAGTGACGTTACGCTCCACCTTCAAAATGTTTCGACTGTGTGAACATAGATGGCGCTCACTCATACTCAGATTTTATTTGAACTCATAAAAAGTGCAATTATAATCTCAATAAGCCAAATCTACCGCAATAATAAATATACTTAATATAAAAGAAAACCCTTTTACAAGCTTCAATATATTTCTATACGTACTTGAACGCGAAACCAATGTTTTCATACTAAAACACTAATCTGTCGCCATCTAACCTTACCTCCATTGCATGTTTGTCTATTCATTTTTCCCTTTTTTTGTGTTAACGTTTCTCCTTTGTTTTTACTTACTTTATTTTTGCTTTATGTTAAGTCCGTCGTGTGTCTGTGTTGTTATAGCTTATTTTGGCTCCGGACGGCACGTTGCAGACGGTCAAGAGCGAGTCTCGGAGAGGGCGCGGCAGAGGGCGCTCCAGTACTACACCCGTGAGTAACTTCACTATTTTTCTTACCTTTTCTTTTTGTTTTTTATTTTTGTTTTTCTTATTCTTTCATGTGTATGTACCCTTTACTTTGGTGACTAATGATTAACATTATCATGATTAACAATTTAAAATATTTTAACGTGTATGTAGCGCGGAAGTCTTTAAAAATAAATGGAAAGCTTTAGAGCTCAAAAAAGAATTAAACTCCCGTTTTCGCCTTTTCGCGTCATCTTTTGAGAAGGACATCGGATAAATCCCTAACTAAACAACGTTTCCTTGAATAATTTCATAAAGAATATTCTAAATGGCCTTTGCCGTTGCTTTATTCACTATCTATTTGTAGTACAGATGAGCGTTAGACGACCATTAGACACTCAGCGCCTAATCTCCTTACGAATAAAGCTCAAGTTAGCATTTGCAGTTTTTTAAACCTTTAGCAACATTCGAATGCGGCAAGCCGTCGATCATTGACACAAGCCCTTAACCCGTCAATGACAGCATGACCGCGCCACGCTTACACAACGACAATAAATCAAACATGAAACAAAAACCAGGCCACTCTCGCTTTCGAAGCGAAATATCCGAATATAGAGGAATAAAGTGTAACCCTGCCGGTTCATGGCCACTCAGCATTCGTAAACAAACCCCATTCAGGGAGATTAACACGGACGAAACACGAGAATTCGCAACTGTATCGAATACATTACTCGTTTTGTGGGCGAAATGAAGTTTGTTTCTTGGAGTCAGCGCGTAGTGAATGTCGGATTGGAACATTTTGTAGTGTTATAGTGATGGGTTTTGTAGGATATTTTTCCGCGTGCCCGCGGCCACCACCTGTTCATTCAGCGAATCGAGTGGGCCGCGAATTGTAAATTAATTGAAAGATTATTCAACAAGGTCCTTTGGTGTCGTTCACCTATTTATTTGTTCTGTGATATTGTTTCATGCGATACTATTTTGTTGTATGTGTGAACTTTCGTTGACCGAGTCACGTTTTCATCGGATAACATTGACATTTCGTGTGAAACGAACCTTTTGGTGTGAAAGTTACAATTGTCAGCAGTGAAGGTTTAGACAGGGTATCTGACTATAGTTCGTAAGGTCATTGGTAGATTTATGACCGACAGTAGATATTTGCAAGCTAAAATTTGGACACTTCTAAACTGTGAATGTGAGTTTAAATGTTTATGAACATAACCAGGATATAAGAGTTACACTCCTAGAGTTAATTCACAGGCTTAGTCCAACTTTTAACTTTCCAGATATTTTTCATATTTTTTAAACCTACGGGTCAAAAGTTAGAGGGGGGGGGACGCTTTGATTTTTCCTTTTGGAGCGATTATTTCCGAAATTATTGACATTATCAAAAAATGATTTTAGTAAACCCCTAATCATTTTTAAATACCTATCCAACAATATATCACACGTCAGGGTTGTAATAAAAAAAAAACCACTTCCCTATTTACATATAGGGGGACTACCCTAATAATACGTTTTTTTCCAATTTTTATTTTCGCACTTTGTCGGCGTGATTGATATACATATTGGTACCAAATTTCAGCTTTCTAGTGCTAACGGTTACAGAGATTAAGCGAGGACGGACGGACAGACAGACAGACATGGCGAAACTATAAGGGTTCCTAGTTGACTACGGAACCCTAAAAAAATCTGTGAATCAAAAGTCATAATAAATATGGTTAGCCTTTTAAGACTATTTGCGTGAACTCCTGAACGGTTCCACCATAGACTATCTAGGTCTCATTCTTAGCACAATCCATCCATCTTTTCTTCGACATTCTTCTCCACATGCACCCCTACAATTCATACTCATATTTCTCTTGCTACGCGTATCGAACATTTACCTCGCCACAATTGTTGCGCCGCAATTGTTAGCCAAAATGTATTGTATACGCCCGCTACTAATGTGCCCTTAGTGTGCGGGACCCACGAATTATTATACGGGGGTATAAATGTATCGCGGTGCAAATGTGGCACCACAATTATCGAGATGCAAATGTATCTCGATGTGTGGCCAGCTTTAGCAACACTCGTTCGTATATAAAAGTACATTTAAAGCTAACAGTACATTTGATTAGCTAATGCACTCGTAAAGATATTACAAAGAACTCTACGAATGCACTAAGTCTATCGTATGATCTCTTTGTTAGCCGTCCGAGTTGAGAACGAAAAAGAATTTCAAGTAAGATTCTTTTATTATCAGGATTTTATTGAGGTTTTAAGCAATGAAGTATTGTGCTTAGAACTACGAAATTTAGCTGTTGTAGCGATATACGTCACTGTAATGTACAAAATTTCATTATTACATAGAATAAAACAACGAAAACTAAATGTAGATTCAGTGCATCTTCTTTGATCCATTTCATTAAGAAAAGGACAGAAGATGAACATTAGTTTAGTCCTATCAAATCGAGGCATTTTTAGTAGCCATGTTTTGGATTGCGAAAATTGTATTTATAGTGTCTTAATTCAAGTCTCTGTTTTTACGTATTAGTTTGACATAATTTGTGAGTGAAATTCCAAAATTTAATTCCTGCATAACAACTTAACTAGACCTTCACTCACTCGTGCAAGGCCCTGCGAAGTTAATATTCATTATCGTTTACTGACCTTAGTCAATATATACCTGAAACTTATATTCAAGGTTTTAATAACCATATTCGACGTATGTAAATAAAGGTATATGTACCTTACAACAATTCCTGGTAATATTCATAATAAATATCTGACTTCTTTCTTTCTGTGTGTTACGCTCAAATCAGTTTTATCAATGCTTCAAGCATTGATTTATAATAGGACCTATGCCTACAAAAACAAACTTTTATAAATGGCCTTCTTCTTGAATAGATTTTTTTACCTTTCTTATTCTTGGGATCCGTTAGGATGATACTTGGTTAAATATAGACAAAGTTCATAAAAGTTAATGGACAAATAAGTGTGAAGATCTCTTCTTTAACTTTATAATATAAAAAAAAAACTAAATATGTAGATCTTTATGAAGTCGCGAGAAATAAACTATACGCTTACATAATTTTATAATTCCACGTGTCTTTATACTTGTGCCACGCAATTACGAAAATTTAAACCATATTTCTGTTGTAATCTAGTCCAGTAGACACGACTATTTTAGAACTATTAAGACTTAGGCGTTTTCTTGGACTGCAACCTATTTTGGCATGTACACATTGCTGTCGGAGGGTGTTTTGCTCGTATAAATCTCTTAAGCGTCTTCAGAAGTTCCTACCTCTTCAAACCAAAAATACTCTTGCTCAGTCTCTTCTACTACCACTTTTAGATAATGCTGATGTTTGTTTCCTCGATGCGACTGAAGAACAACTAAATAAGCTCGAACGTCTGTAGAATTTGTGTATCCGTTTCATCTTTGGTCTTCGAAAGTACGATCATGTGTCGGTCGGAATTTCGCAAGCGGCTGAAGTGGCTACCTATTCGGCAGCGTCGAGATTGTCACACTCTTTCTTTTCTGTTCTCTATTCTTCATAATTCTAAGACTCCTTCGTATCTTTGGGAACGCTTTGAGTTTCTTGTACCTAGAGGTAAACTTTGTCGTTCAACTTCATCGACCGAGTCACGTTTTCATCGGATAACATTGACATTTCGTGTGAAACGAACCTTTTGGTGTGAAAGTTACAATTGTCAGCAGTGAAGGTTTAGACAGGGTATCTGACTATAGTTCGTAAGGTCATTGGTAGATTTATGACCGACAGTAGATATTTGCAAGCTAATATATGGACACTTCTAAACTGTGAATGTGAGTTTAAATGTTTATGAACATAACCAGGATAAAAGTGTTACTCCTAGAGTTAATTCACAGGCTTAGTCCTAAGTGTGAAATTTTGGTCCAGAAATAGAGTTCTCCGTCGTCGTAGTAAAAAACTAATTGCGTAAAATGGTAATTTCCATGGTAACTATACATTTTTTAAAAATCTGTGAATCTAAAGTCATAATAAATATGGTTAGCCTTTTAAGACTATTTGCGTGAACTCCTAAACGGTTCCACCATAGACTATCTAGGTCTCATAATTTACAGACATCATAGCTGACGTCACTCGTTGCTATATTCTTCTCTATCCTGTCAACCGTTATGCTGTCACTCATTTTTTTTTCTTCATCATTCTTAGCACAATCCATCTATCTTTTTTTCGGCATTCTTCTCCACATTCACCCCTACAATTCATACTCATATTTCTCTTGCTACGCGTATCGAACATTTACCTCGCCACAATTGTTGCGCCGCAATTGTTAGCCAAAATGTATTGTATACGCCCGCTACTAATGTGCCCTTAGTGTGCGGGACCCACGAATTATTATACGGGGGTATAAATGTGTCGCGGTGCAAATGTGGCACCACAATTATCGAGTTGCAAATGTATCCCGATGTGTGGCCAGCTTTAGCTACACTCGTTCGTATATAAAAGTACATTTAAAGCTAACAGTGCATTTGATTAGCTAATGTACTCTTAAAGATATTACAAAGAACTCTACGAATGCACTAAGTCTATCGTATGATCTCTTTGTTAGCCGTCCGAGTTGAGAACGAAAAAGAATTTCAAGTAAGATTCTTTTATTATCAGGATTTTATTGAGGTTTTAAGCAATGAAGTATTGTGCTTAGAACTACGAAATTTGGCTGTTACAGTGATAGTTTTTTTTTTTTTTGGGAGTGGGAAATCATCTAATGACTGCTCCAGTCCTGGGTGTGGCGGGAGGGCGTGTCAGACTCTTACTGACTAAAACCCACTCATGTTCCTTCGATTGCCCTTTATGTTCCAGGGTCACGGTAACTATTATAAACATTCCGCAACCCCGGCAGGCGTTGGCCCTGTTGGGCCCCTTCCTGTGCTAACTCCTTCTTTTTGAGGCGCGCGTGGAACACTAACGCGCCGTCGACGCGGTCCTGGCCGGGCGGCGAGCTACCCATCGCTCGCCATCCGCAGAACCGCGCCTACGGTGGCCGGTAGTCGTCTTGCGACTCTCGACGTCTTCGCCTGGGTTTTAGTCCGGGGCGAGAGGCTCGTCGTTGCCTCTCGCGCGCCGCCGCTTCCTTCACTAGCATAACTGCTTCGCAGAAGGAGGCGACGGCATCCCATTCCGTCTCGCCCCGAAGCATGGCCTGAACCAGCGCCGGGCGCGAGAGGTCACCGCCGCCGATCGCCTCTACGAGGACACGTCGATGCTCCGCCCGTGCGCGGCACACCTCCACTGTGTGCTCGACCGTGTCCTCCAGGCGACCGTTACTGCAGTGGTGACACCCAGGCGTCGCTTCCGCCCGAATCCGACACAGGAACCTCCCGAACTGACCATGTCCGGTGAGGACCTGTGTCAAGTGAAACGTGAGAGCGCCGTGGCGCCTCTCCAGCCACTCCTCAAAGAGGGGTCTTACCGCCGCTATTACGGCGTGCCCAGCACTAGGTTGCGACCGATAGTCACACATCACTGTAATGTACAAAATTTCATTATTACATAAAATAAAACAATGAAAAACTAAACTAAATGTAGATTCAGTCCATCTTTCTCTTTCCATTTCATTAAGAAAAGGACAGAAGATGAACATTAGTTTAGTCCCGTCAAATTAGTCTGACATAAATCGAGACATTTTTAGTAGCCATGTTTTGAATTGCGAAAATTGTATTTAGAGTGTCTTAATTCAAGTCTCTCTTTTTACGTATTAATTTGACAAAATTAGTAAGCAAAATTCCAAAATTTAATTCCTGCTTAACAACTTAACTAGCCCTTCACTCACTCGTGCAAGGTCCTCCGAAGTTAATATTCATTATCGTTTACTGACCTTAGTCAATATATACCTGAAACTTATATTCAAGGTTTTAATAACCATATTCGACGTATGTAAATAAAGGTATGTGTACCTTACAACAATTCCTGGTAATATCCATACTAATATGTGCTAATATTATAAATGGGAAAGTGTGTCTGTCTGTCTGTCTGTCTGTTTGTCTTTCTTTCACGGCAAAATGGAGCGACGGATTGACGTGATTTTTTAAGTGGAGACAGTTGAAGGGATGGAGAGTAACATAGGCTACTTTTTGTCTCTTTCTAACGCGAGCGAAGCCGCGGGCAGAAGCTTGTTCATAATAAATATCTGACTTCTTTCTTTCTGTGTGTTACGCTCAAATCAGTTTTATCAATGCTTCAAGCATTGATTTATAATGGAACTATGCCAACAAAAACAAACTTTTATAAATGGCCTTCTTCTTGAATAGATTTTTTTACCTTTCTTATTCTTGGGATCCGTTAGGATGATACTTGGTTAATTATAGACAAAGTTCATAAAACTTAATGGACAAATAAATTTGGAGATCTCTTCAATAACTTTATAAGATAAAAAAAAATCTAAATATGTAGATCTTTATGAAGTCGCGAGAAATAAACTATAAGCCTTACATAATTTTATAATTCCACGTGTCTTTATACTTGTGCCACGCAATTATTTCTGTTGTAATCTAGTCCAGTAGACACGACTATTTTAGAACTATTAAGACTTAGGCGTTTTCTTGGACTGCAACCTATTTTGGCATGTACACATTGCTGAAGTAAGTCGGAGGGTGTTTTGCTCGTATAAATCTCTTAAGCGTCTTCAGAAGTTCCTGCCTCTTCAAACCAAAAATACTCTTGCTCAGTCTCTTCTACTACCACTTTTAGATTATGCTGATGTTTGTTTGCTCGATGCGACTGAAGAACAACTAAATAAGCTTGAACGTCTGCAGAATTTGTGAAATAAATATACATTTTATCTTTGGTCTTCGAAAGTACGATCATGTGTCGGTCGGAATTTCGGAAGCGGCTGAAGTGGCTACCTATTCGGCAGCGTCGAGATTGTCACACTCTTTCTTTTCTGTTCTCTAATCTTCATAATTCTAAGGCTCCTTCGTATCTTCGGGAATGCTTTGAGTTTCTTGTACCTAGAGGTAAACCTTGTCGTTCAACTTCATCTCTTCTACTTCGTTTCCCTTCCCACTCTTCAAGTAGGTATGATGGTTCATTTACTGTTCGTGCTGTGCGTCTTTGGAATGCACTTCCGCACTCTTTGCGGGATAGTATTTCCTTAGAAGTGTTCAAGAAAGGAATAAGAGAACATTTTCTGTCTATTGATTGATATGTATTTATTTATTTATTTATTGTATTTATTTATGTATATATTGTAGTTCTTTATGATTTAAGAAAGAAAATGTATTGTCTTGCACATGAGTATATCCTCCACTGCAAAATTTCTCTACCAAATTATCGTTTGCTGGAAGAAAACTCATTTATGGGTTAAGCTCGCCTTTGTACATAATTATTTTATTTGCTACCATTATGTTTTTTTTTTTGTTCTTGTGCTATAAAGAATATGAATATGAACTATTTTTAGTCCTGTAAATTAATAATAATCATATTTTCCCCCAAACTTGTATATTTAAATAGTAAATACACACATAAATACCTTTATAACACTATTACAATTCTCCTGAAACTAAAAGTCCACACGAGAAAAGTCACAAGCAAAAACTTGTATCCAGCACTACAACATAAAAGGCTAAATACTACTGTTATGGTCACCCTCATTAATCAAAAGCCTGACGTGGTCTGACGTCGCCTACCGTAGCCGCGACGTCAGTTCCCGTCAATTTGAAGTCATCTATTAATCCAGTGCCGACGTCTAAACAATGCAAGGCATTTGGGGGAGTGGTGGTCAGCCCACCCCCCCCTTTGGGAGGGATTGTGTAACGGTAATTGAGCGATTATTTATATTTCTGTGTGTAATATTGTTTTGGTAAATGGTGAAATTTTATGTAACTATATATAATACTAGCTGTCCCCCGCGGTTTCACCCGCGTTATATCAGATTTTTGGTTACTACTTCGCTCGAATTTAACTCGTAACCACGTTTTTTGTCACGAACAGGATAAAAACAAAAAAGAAGAAGATAAAAAGTATTCTATGTCCGTCCCCTGGTCCTAAGCTACCCCACTAATTTTCAGCCAGATCGGTTCTGCCGTTCTTGAGTTATAAAATGTGTAACTAACACGACTTTCTTTTATATATGTTATGATAGATTTTTTTTTTGTGTAAGGATCCGGAAATTACCGTGATGCCCCAGTGATGCTGCCTTATGTTCATAAAGCCCGATTTCCACCGCGAGCGGAACGGACCCATTAATGACTTCGTTCGCAAGCGCAAACTGCAAATAACTAATAGCAGGCGTCCGTCACTCGCTCAAGGCCACGCTATTTATGCCTACCGCTTCGCGTATCGTCGACGATACAACGAACACCGGGCTGTCGCGCGCCCGGCTGAGTGCTCGCGCGTCACGGGTACAGCGCTGACTATCAAAATGCCGAAACCACGTAATTATTGCGTGATTATTGTGCAATTCCCCTGTTTCCCAATTCTCTTGTTTCCCTTTTGATTATTTATTAAAATTATTCACGCGGTTTTGGATATTTTCGACACTAAAATATATTAGTCGGCAATTTAAGGAACGAAAAATATGCATCAGTCATTTTATCAAACTAAAAAATATTTGATCAAAAATAAAATAATAATCGTTTTTCTAAAACATTCATTTTATTACCACTGTCATCATACGTATAACCCTAGCAGATTTGCTGGACGACACGCACACACGTTAGTCGCGCGGCGGGCAAAAGAATCTCAACTCTCTTTGTGCGTACTTATGGTACATTTCTCCTTGCTGCAAACAACTGGTATTATTATTATGATTTTGTAGGCTATTATAGCGTAGGTATTTTGGTTTTTGTATTGGAGTGAAGTATCTGTTACGTAGTAACTATTTATTAATCTGTGCTAATAGTCAAACAAATAAACAACAATTAGTCGAATAATAATTAATAATAAATGCATTAATAAACAATTATGTATTAAGAATTATAATTTTGTTGGTGGAAATACAAGTATGCAGTTTGCGCTTGCAAACGAAGTCATTAATGGGGCCGTTCCGCTCGCGGTGGAAACCGGGCTTAAGGAATGGTTTCGAAGCCAGGCGTTGAGTCTGGAAGACACATTGAGTGAGGGGGGTACAAGAGATGATGGTTAGAATTTTGTTCATTTGCAAGTTCGATTTCGCCATTAAAATAATTATTGTTAAACACATTAAATCAAATTAAACACTTTAAATTAAGTTTATTAAATTGAAAGGTTTTTGTTTCCACGTTATATTAATAGCTTTTCTATCAACCTAATAGCAACATTAGCGAATGTTGTATTTGTATAAGGGCAACTATATCTCTCATATATCATCCTTTACTCTGCAGTAGGGCACTATAATAAGCAGGTATTATTACTATATTACGCAGTAACTATCCAACTACAATACCATTTACTCTAAATCTATCTTCTCCCAATTTCCTGCATACCTAGCTCCTTCTAAAAATGCAGGAGTGGGTACAAAGGCTCTTCGTGACGAACAAAAAGATTGCAGTCTTTACTTCCCGAACTTCCTCAAAGCGAAGGCTTCGAGCTAAAACTTAGACAAAATGTTTTCAGTCTCTTTTTTTAATTGAAAATCTAATTAGATAAGAAGTTCCACCGTTTACCTACGTGATGTAAAGGTTTTTGTTGGTGAACAGCACCTGGGACGATTAAATAAACTGTGCTAAATAAAATTTCTAGTACTGCACTCCTAGGCCTGTATTAATAGACGTTACTCAATTCTGAGACGCTCTCAAGTTTATTGCTGTCCTTATTTTTTCCCTTTAGAATGACAAGGACAGCAAGAGACTTGAGAGCGTCTCGGAGTTGAGTGACGTCTATTAATACGGGCCCTAGTTACGTAGCATTAAATGTATGGGATTGATATTTGAGCTTACTCAGCATTGTCAACTGTTTATACTGAATTTGAAACTTACAAGTTTAACAAAATCGGTTTAGCCGTTGCGCGGGCAGTTTCAAGCATTTCTTGGTTGCAGTCGCGATCTTGTTAACTAGTAAACACAACAGTGGCAAGGGTTAGATTTCACATTTACATTAATAAATGGAACTTAAAAATATTTTTCAGCCAATCTAAACAATCAGCTGGCATGCAGTATTCATATTATTATTTATACTTTTACTGCATATTATATGAATAGTTCTAATATCTTGTGCATATATTCAACACGGGTCCACTATCCTGACCACTATGTTAATTCTCTCAACAAATCAATCATTACCACCCCTACCCACACTACAGAATCTAATCCTACCGTTCATTTCGGAAATAAATTGAAATCCTACATAATGAAGACGGGCGCATAAAGGCTGCAGACGGACTAATTTCGCGGCCGCCATCTTGGCGTTGCCATGGCAACGAGACTGGTGCCCCCTCTACCCCTTCCCCCTGCACTTGCGTTGCACTTCCTAAAGGCTAGACTAGGCTATGTAGGAGTACACATAGCCATTCGCGGAATAGACAGTTTAGATCTGTGCGGCTTTTGTTAATGGGGGGTACAGTTTTGGGGCGTAGATAGTGTTTTTGTGGATGTAAATATATAACTTTGTAGATGCCATATGTTTAGTTAGATAACTATACGGACAGATAAACAAACAAACAAGACGAAACTACCCTCAAAAATAGCGAATATTTTAAACTAGTTTTGAATAACAAAACCCAAGAAAAAGTCCTAAGGAAAGTCAATAGCTTTTCTAGATGCACTGCCGTTGCCCAGATTTTCATTAAGTTCTAAATTTTAAAGTAGTTTGGGGCCACATCCCCGACCTGGGCGTTTTCTTAAACCTGACTGTTGGAACGTTTAGGTTCATTACTGTGCATTTTCCGGACGCTTTGAAACTTGTTAGTTCTTACTAATTACCTATATTAATTACCAGATGCTAAGTACTACACTGTAAGAATCTTACAGTCTTATTAATTTGTGAAAAAAGGAAAGGTTGAATGTTGTGCTTTATTTATATGTATTTTAAATAAATGTACACAAAATTAAACAAAACATTAATGAAACTAAAACTAGATTATGGTTAAATTATTGATCAACATCTAAAACTCGTTTGTTTTTTTTATCAAATGATCAATCAATTGTTTGCTCTGTGTATGGTCATGCCATTCTCTGTCTCTGTCTTGCCGTCATAGTATGCCAGTTGTGCGATGCAATAATAATGTTTCAAGTTAAACAAAAACTACACAGAGCAACAATCATGATGTTCCAAGAAAAAAATTGACCCGGGTGGGAATCGGACCCGACCGCCTAGCTGTTAGCGTCACTAATCACTAATCAAATCAAAGATGGTATAATAGAGTTCGTTACGAAATGAGAAATTATTTAGCGTAAGCTTATGTCAATCCCATACATTTATAACAATTTATTCCACAATGCCATTTGTCTAGCAATGCAGGCGACTCAAAAAAAAACCTTATCCCTTAAATTCCCTTCCACCATTTACTGTAGTACCACGCCATTTCAATCCAGTATCCATTTCCTATCTATCAGACGAAATTAACAAATAATTCAGTTGTGATTGCAAAGCCAGACGGAAGGACAGTGGTCGAGTGTCTATGCACGAAGCGTTACTATTAGCAGCCCTTATGTGCCTGTATTATGTGTGGGGACCCATTGACGTTTGAAGGCCTTAAAATGTTGCCAATGTAACGGCAGTTGCGTATATTTTGGTATTAGAAAGCAATTTTAACAAAGGATAATATCATACAAAAAGAATGCAGCAGATCAATCTTAGAAAAATACTAAAATAGCCCGTCGTTGATAGTACAATTTTTTTTATGACAGCCGAACTACAATTTGAAGAATTTGTAAAAATGGTAGGTAAGGAGTTTTTATAAATTACAAAACTTTCTTATTATAATCCTTTTAATCCAAATAAGATCCGTTAGTTTCAAAACAGTCATAAAACAAAAATTCAGCTTAAAAAACGCAATTAAAAATCCACGAAACCTTCAATATCTATTGACATAACACAAATTTCAACCATAAACAATAATTAATTTCATAAAGTTCGCAAATCAAACTTTATAACTACGTTTTCCGATATTTCAAGTCTGTAATAAAACTTATAGTTACGGAAAGTTTTGAACGCCGTGCTTGCCCGTGACCAAGAGCGCTGAAAACATAAAACGCCTGGAAAACTAAATTGAAACAATAAAAGATAAATAACCCGTAAAATTAGGTTAGGTTTTCTTTGCACCAAACTGTGGAAGTAACTAAATTGTGCAATGTAGTTTTATTTCCACAGATAAAAAACGGACATTTATGATATTCATTTTGATGCTTTAGGGTCTGCCAACCTCTACTAGATTGACAACAAGTTCGAAGAAAAACATTGTTCTGAATTTAAAATTTTCCGAACACAACTTAAATGTATTTCGAACTATCTCCTTCTTTTTCGTTCGGCGAGTCCGCGAGCACGAATATCGACGCTAGAGTCCGCCTTCGAATTATAAACTCGGGCGAAATTTGCACAGAGCACTTTGTAATTGCAAATTTCCTAACTGAGCGCATGCGCCATAAGGCGATCAATACGCCAAGACTTTATTATTGTTTTTTCTTAATACAATAACAGTTTGCGCGCCAAAATGCTAAAAGTGAGGTTACATTTTAGAAAATACTATTTCCGAATTTGGAAGTTTCGTTGAAAATGGTAGGCTAATATTTTTTATTATGAATTGTGTTGAGAAGACGGGGAGGTGGCTAGGGGTGGGACCGCCCGCTCCTATTGGATAGTTACTCTAAACTATTGCCTGAAACTTTCATTAATGCATTCTATTACCTCGTCCATGCAATATTCGGTATTCTATTGCTTTGCGGAATGCGTAATTTTATCTTAAGGTTATGTTAACGTAAAGAATTTTATTATAAACGTTGGGAGAATGATGATGCGATTTAAAATTCACTTTGTGATATGATTAAAACTGTAATTATTACCAAAAAAAAACAAGAATTGTCTGCATGAATGAGAGGATTTAAAAGGCATGTAAAATAACAGTTAATCTCATTGTAATTCGGGCGTGAAATGTGTTACGCACTTATATAATATTTAGCGCGTGTAATATCCGGCTGATATTTGAAAATTTCATAACTTTTCATACTGTTTCAATGTTGTAAAGAGTCGTTAAATATTTTATTTGGGCCGCAGTTGTTGCGAAATTGCTCCTTTTGATTACAACCCGGGGATACAGGCAAGTACCTTTACAATTGATTTCGTAAATATTACAACGTCAACTTTGTGACTGGCTTGCGTCTATTGTTTTACGCCTACGGATACGTTTAAACTGTTTGTCAATAAGTAGCTGTGGATAGCCTGAAACCTGTAAAAATAAGTTCATTCTTTATGAAAACCTTTTTCGACTCTTTAAGTTGAATTTATTTTTTGTTTGTGTCGGTGTTTTTTTTGGTATGAAATCCTTAAAAGTTTTTCCTATGATATTATGAAATTGTTGATGCTATTGGTTTTTATAAATAAATTGAGAACAGTGTGATAATTGTTTATTTGATCAGCCAGACATAACTAGTGCATAAATGGGTGTAATTGCATAAATAATTACATTAATGTGAGTAATTTGCATTTACTAATTTTTAACTAAATGTTTTACCAAAGAGAATAAATTAACACAACAACCTGTTTTATCGTTAAATATATTTTGAAATTAAAATAAATAAATCCTCTTTCATAACCAAATAGAAAGAAAAACTACCACAGATGTCTACCAATTTTCCGCCGTCAATTACGTCAAGGCTGCCAACTTACGGGAACTAAAAAAAAACTACTTCAGTCAACAATGGTCTATTGTAACGCTGTGTCTGCACTCACACATGCCCCGTACACACGAACGGAACGATCACAAAAGCTGTAGCTATGCTTCTGGCTGCATGGCGCGCATTCTCGTCTATCTTACTAACGAGCCAATATGCTGATGCTTTCGTCTACAGCCTTTCAAATTTAACTATCTTTAGAAAGTAGTTGTTTAATAAAAAATATATATTTATTTTGTAAATTGGTTTTTTCACGTTAATAGTTGTGCTTATTTTAAGCGAACGTACGGGCCGAAGTTTAAGAAGAAACATTCGTAACAAACTCAAAGGTCAAAGTTTCTTTTAAAGTTCATAAAGTCAGAGTCACATCATGTGGGAGCCATGGAGGTTAAACATGAGGCATTATGAGGTGTTCTCTTGACGAGAGAAGCACACAAACAATAGACCTATCCAGACAGTGCAAGCATGTCAATAATCGTTTAGTTGGTCCAAAAACGTAAAGAACCCAATCGCGTCGTATATTTAAATGGTTATTTATCTAGTACTATCTTCTATCTATCGCACTAATTTTAGATTTAGTGCGATAGAGTAAACGAATTTCCACAAAGAAAGAGTGAAAAGTTTATCTAAAAAAAGACAGCATTATTGGCCTTTAGCCCAACAAAACGTTGCCACGGTCAAAGGCTAGCGTTGGATATCTTTTTAAAGTGCCTTTGAATTGGAAAAATCCGATAGAACACGCTATTACATTTTTATTGCGCCATTTTCAAGAAAAGGTATTCGCTTCGAAATCTGCTTCCGTTGAATCGGCCAATTTTTGAATGTTATCCGAATGGAAACAGTTTTTATTTAATTCATACGTGACTCGTTGGTTTACTGGTTAGGTGGTTGGCTGCTGTGCTTCGTGGCGTGGGTTTGATTCCCGCGCGGGGCAATTATTTGTATCACTATATGACACAACTATATATGTATTTGTTTCAAGATTGATTGTTTTCCGCATGTGAGTGGGTAAATGCACCTGAACAAATCAACTTCAATACCTCTTTATTATATTAATCTAGGTTTCCAGATAATATCCCTTAAGTTTTACCACGTCACACTAGATACTTTATATCACGAATTGAATTATATCCCATACTTTATCCACTACCTATTCATATCCTTACAAAAATGTACGAAACGGGGCTGCTCAAAATATTTCGGGATAATTTTCATTGCTAATTAAGGCAATTAATAAAGAATTATCACTTCATAAAGCCACTTGTCAGCCATCATACGCTTTCAGCGGCAGCTGTCGTGTATTGAAAGAATATTGGCACAAGTCCATAATTTTAACACTGCTCATTATATATTTCACAAATAACTTTTTTTTGCATATTAATGTTATTTTTGGCGCGTATGTCAACATGTAAACGTACTACGTCAGTTTGTTGACACTTGCAACTGTCATGGCGTCGTATATTTTCTTGGCTTGTTCTCACATTTTTGTGAAGACTTTTTTTACCCGAAAGTGGTTGGGTTTGTACTTACTATTATATTTTTTCTTAAATTGTGGATGGAAGTTTGACATCTAGTCTCTTATAAGTTAATCTAAAAGCAGAGAAAAGATAATTTAGTTGTATCAAGTACTGCCCTAATCCTAAAGATCATTGCTTTAACTCTCCAAAACCAAAAAAGATATATTTTACTCGATTTTACTTCCTCTATTTCCGAGTTCGTTCTACTACGCTACGTAATCGAATAACCTCGTTCGCAAATAAAATCAGTCAAATTACTGCGAACATATGCCTAGTCTTTGAGAAATATGGAAATTTCAGTCTCTCCGTTAATTTAATTTAATAATAGCCCCGTTCTCTCCGGTTATAGGCATAAATTAAGCTAAATTCATAAAACAATTTGAATTTTAATGTCAATAGTTACTTGTTTTGATTATATTACGGGTGTAGTAAAGTGAAGGAGCTTTTAATAATATTTTCCTTCGGTCTAGACGTAATTTCTGTTATTTCATAAGTAAGTTACTTGGCAATTTATAATTTAAATTAATGTTTTCTTATGAAATAGTTTCTTTGGTTGGTAAAGTAACGGATTTGATTGAATAGTTAGTTAGATTGCGGGCTGGAATGGGATGCTATTGTATCGTTACTCGGGCTGTCAAATGGTTTAGGCCAGGTCTATGTCAAGCAATTGACTGACGCTGCCTGATGATGATAATGCGTACTGAGGGCCTAGCCAAGTGGCAATGTAGAATAGAAAACGAAAACGAATAGATTGTCAAATGTATGAAATTGACATTAGCTTTCGCTAAACAATTTGACATCTCCATACATTTGACAATCGTTTTCGTTTTGCTATCTATTCTACAATGCCACTTGTCTAGGGGGGCTGGTCTTACTTTACTATACTAAAAAAGGGTTGGAATTTTAAGTTAGTGTCATCATGATCAATTGGTGATAGAGAAGAATATAACGGTTCAGCCATAGATAGCGGCTATTTCGACAAACATACACTTTCATACAAGTAAGATCCACTTCAATAGAACATATCTCTTCTTTGTTGCTGAGGATCATAAAATCATAACTCCCAAACGTGTGATTCTATCTCTGACGATCGTGCGCCACCTGTGTCTGTGTCTTGCGGAATGTGGAGCCACGTGTACGCCCGTGTCGGATGTGGCGAGGATCAGGCTAGTGTAAGGGGCTGCGGTCTCGTGATCCTACCCTTCGATTTTATCGGTGATATATGAAACAGTATTTTTAATTTTGTGTTATGTCGATGTAGACAAAACTCGATAGTAACTGGAATAAGAGTTTCTAAATAATGTAAGGATTTATTAGATTAGTAGTGGTTTCGTGCTGCTTTGCCCGCCCATTTCCCAACAATTTTTTGTGGAAATTTCATGTTTCTAGCTTTCAGTAAAGGGCTGTCGTTTTATATAAAAAATACTAAAGGTTTTTTTGTTTTGCAAGATGTTATCTATCAGGAAGTGATCTGATTACACAATTTCTCACACTGAGAGAAAGCCACACTTGCCGAGTGCCTTAGACAACTTTTCATGGTATACTCGCCTCGCCTTTTTGCGGATGAAGTCGTGAGCCAAATCTTTAATAAATTAAAATAACACTTTCAGCTGTACACAAACAAAATGCCCATGTAAACATCAAATAAAACAGCATTCCGCGCCAACGGCACTGAAATAGTGCTTACCACAGTACAATCCCGCAACCGCGTACCCCGGGATCCCGGGAATCCCGCGGGTTGTCACGTCCCGGGACGCAAGCCACCGTGAAACGTTAGCACTAGAGATGTGCAACAAGTGAATCGATGTGACTTTTGAGCCCGTAGCTAATAAGACACGGGTGACAAACCCCGGGAGGCGATTAGGGCTGCGGTTGGCGGTTAAAGAACGCGCCAAATGAACCGTGCGCCATTGCAAGTGAGTTGCGGCTTGTTCGTGGTTTGAGAGATAACTAAAAGTCGAAAGTTTGACTGTTCGAAAAATGTAGCCTTAAAGTTGGGGTGTTTAACAGTGTGACGTTTAAAGACATAAGTGAGTTTCCAAATTCAGTCTTTTGAAAAACAAACAAGTTTGCTTTGTTATGCTTGTTTACCGAACTGGCTGCTAACTGCTACGTCCCTCTAATACTGCCGAAATAGTACCCAAAAAATAAATGAATGAAACTAAATACTCTTTTCAGCAAGCCAGCTTCTCTGTAGACCTGATCACGCGGTAGGTTGGTCGTCAATCAATTCAAAAAATCACGGATGACGAAGGAATGACGGATCAGTTAGCATAAAAGTGATTCGTGAATCACTATCATGCAACCATCAGTCACAATCCTTGCTCGGCTACAACTGACAGTAAAATGTACCGTGCAATGGACGGGATACCAAGACCTAGACATGTCACAAAAACAAATGAAATGCGATCTTCGCACCACGCTCGTGCACGAGTTGACATTCACACCGCAACGTACGATTTGTCGTGAAAGAATCTAAGCAACAAGTGGAACCATAAATTGGACGACATATTCGATGACGTAGCACTAGTGATGTACCACCGAGTCACGTACGCGGGAATGTATTCTAATGCAAATCGATTCGGAAAATGTATTCTCCGAGTGAATGCTTAGGGAATAATTTTATGTCGTTATAGGCTTGTGCTGATTACTAGGCTTTTGAATTGGGAAAATTGTGAATAGGGAATTTGTTTTTATTTACTTTTGCTGCTTTTGCGGTCTATTTACTGTGTTCTAATTTTGAATACATAAGAGTTCTGTTCAATAATTATTCTTACTAAATATTTATGGATATTGCGTTGACTATGTTGTCATATTCCGAAATATTTTGGAATTGTTCATTGGATTCAGTATAAAAAAAACATTGCAAGCAGGGTAAGCGGTCTGATCTATGAATAAATAAGACTATAAAAAATATTGTTACATTTTGTTTAAAAACTGTCTGTAAGGCGAAAGCCTTAGAAAACCACGGGTATAGGACGGACGAAAGCTCAACAGACACGAAAAGCTGATCGGACGCATACGCATCTCCATAAAAAATCGTTGTCCTCTATGGACATACATAAGATGAATAGTTTTCCTCGTTTCTGACCTGCCCCCTTAGACAAGTGGCATTGTAGAATAGATAGCGAAAACGAATAGATTGTCAAATGTATGGAGATGTCAAATTGTTTAACGAAAGCTTATGTCAATTCCATACATTTAACAAACTATTCGTTTTCGCTATCTATTCTAAAATGCCAGTTGTCTAGGCCCTCTGACTATACTTACTAAGATTTTTTTTATTCCGAGTTGTAGTTTCAAAAATTTGCACGTTTATTCAAAAATACTTTACTCCATCAATATAGATTAGGCAAGTCAGAGCTTGCATGAAAATCAAATGTTATCGTAGATAAAAAAAAACACATTTACACATCATTAAAACATATTATAACATAGGTACTTAAATCGGTCTTTGTTCTACATAATAAAACATACATTATGTATGTATGCGTGAATAATTCATGTCACATGTCGATAACCAGAAAGTTCTACGTCATTTACATGTTATCTATGGTCTACGTAAAAAAACTTATGTTTAATTTAAATATTTACGCGACAGAAAAACTTTGTCCGCGGGACGTTATTGCAACGTGCTTCGTTACAATGAGTACACAACATAAAAATGAAAAAGTTGGAAAGTCCACACTTTGTTACAAAAAAAAACGAATAATAACGTACAGACCCGAATAATTAAAGCGTTTTTGATAACCTTTGTAATCCCGTAATGTTTTTTTTGGTATTTGAAAAAAGAATGCGGTATTAAATGAAAACCAAAATTAATTTAAACATTTTTTTACTTCTAAGGAGGTTTGATCTTCTCTATGGCTTGTTGTAGAAGCTGCATCTTTAACAAATTCATAGACAAAATAATAACACGGTTTCCTCTGTAGCATAAAGGTACGTGTATCGTAAGAGGCTTAACAGATGACTTTTAATATATCGTGGATTATCCGGGTACGCTCCAAAATCTGTTTTATTACCGGCTTATATTTTCGTATAGGTAGCACGAAATCCGACCGTGCATTTTACTGCCGTTTTCAATATTTATGTTATCAAATTGTCCTGGGTTATTTTGGTGATCCTTTGGATTTCGGGACATTACTTTGCCTACGCGTCTGCGGTCGTAAAATTATTTTTGAATTGAGGGCTGTGGGTTATAAACGGAGTTAAGTACCGTATTATATTAGTTGTATTATAATGTTCAGAAATAAAATGTCATAATTTGATTATGACGAGTAAAATATTTATAAAAGCGGTGACATCTTTAATAAATTATTTAGAATTAATAACTGCATCACGCAATTTCAACGGCTAACATCGTAGAGTAAAGAAATAATGGTATTATGTAACTTATATTAAACATTATGAAGACTATAAACAAAAAATAATTATTTCAAACGTGATAATTTCATTGAAACAAAAAATCTTTTCATCTTTATTATATCAGTTAGATAGAAAATCACCTATTTTCACTACATAGTTTAAAACACAGTCGCTTCCGCTATCTGTCTGTCCCTAGGTTTGCTTAGATCTTTAAAAGTACTCAACGGATTTTGATGCGGTTTTTAATAGATAGAATGATGCAAAAGGGAAGTTTACATGAATATATAAAGTGGATATTATAGTAGAGAAAATACGGGATTTTCAAAGGTTGTAACATTGCTAGTTTTTAATATAAAGAAACTAAAGTCGCAAAACTTCGTTCGGATATCTAAGTCACGAAATATCAAACCGAACCTAGTTTTAAAAAATGTTATAAAGAAATGTATCTTCAAATAAAACCTTTTTATTACATTACGATAGTTGTAAAGCCGAGTGTACAACGGACGAGTGGAAACATAAAAACGAACCTACAAGTCACCGTTCAGAGCCTTAACTTTTTCCGGGTGAACGGAAAATTTAATTTTCTCGGGAAATTGGTATCCCGGGGCACGACGGTACTGCAATGAATCGAATTTTCCCGATAAAACTCTTATAAATACCCATTGTTGGTAGCGGCTAATAAAAATGATGAGACTGTAATATTATATGAAAAAATATCGATAGCGAAGTTTGTTTTCGCGTATTGTTTTGATTTAGAAGTTGCGAATTTCATTGGCGTTGAGTAAAAGACTTTTAGCTAATTGTTTTTTGTTTTTCTTTTAAAATTGAATAAAGCTAAAAGACAATAGAATAATTAATTTTTAATATTATGTTTAACTTTCTTGTTCAATTTATAAATTAACTTATTGGAACATTCCATTTTAAACTTTATTCAAATAACATATTTTATAACCGGAAAGCTATGGTTCTCTTCCTTCATAGTCGTTCTATTTTGTAACTAAAAAAAACAAAATCAAATTCGAAATACAAAATTCCTCGCTTACTACGATTGGTCGAACCAAACACTGGTAACCAGAGAGCAACCGTCTCATAACAACAATCTGAATACCACAAACAAAGATGTTACAGCTAAAATCATTCCATTTTCTTGTAATTGTTTACAATCTACAAATGAGATATGGGAAAGAGGCATAAGATTGTTCCCAGACTATTGTAGACTTACTGAGCAAACGTGGTGATCAATGCTCGTGCCTACTCTTCTCAGAAGAGGTCTTTGGTCTGCATTGGAACAATGTTAGGCTAGTATTAGTAAGTAAAATTAATATGCATCTCTCTATAACTAGCATAATTTATAGATATGCCTGCTTTGCCTTGCGTGGCTAATAGAGAGTCTAATTACCAAAGACACGCATTTTTGTTTGTAAAAGCACCAATATACTTAAGAGCAAATACCTAGCTGAAATAAATATTCGTTTCGTTTTGTTACCACGTACCTCCGTTGGCTTAGCTGTATTCTCTTCTCTTTCTTGCCCAAGTAGATTGTCAATTGTGCGACATTGACAATGATATTGCTTAGCTAAACGCACTAACAATATAGGAGGAGGTTACCCTTGGCTGGAATAAATTGATGTTCTTAAACACAGTCTTCGGCTTAGCTATGTCTCCATCTCTATGTTATTATGGCAATAGAACAATTGTGGGACAGTGACAGGGACATTGCCAAGGATTCCGTTCGAAAAAACACAGCAATCGTTATTAAGTAATTACATTAATTAACAACTTGGAAACGGAGTACTCCGTTTTGAACACCTATTTTTTGGGCACCTATGCGCTGAACACTAAATTTCAACCTTATTTTTATTGGTAAATACTGGTGCTCAAAAAATAAGTGTTCGAACCTTCTTACTAAATACTCCTTGGAATACTCCTTGTAAACAAACACTGAACAAAGTGCCATAAACAAATGAATCATATTGACTATCTCCGCGGACACACATAAAACTTGGCTGCGATAAATCAGCCTTGAACCTAACATTATCGATACCGTCGTAAATCACTTAAAGATATTTTAATTAAACATCCTCAATATATCAGGGCGATAGCGCCGAGCAGGGTTGCTAGCTGTCAACATGATCACGGGCACTGGAATCTGTCAAGCTAAATGTACATAATAGTTTTCTTCGTGTAAGTAATATAATTAAAGTACCAGAAACTTTCATTACATTAGTAAGAAAAGAATTGTATTATGTTCAATTTTTTACATGTATTATGTTGGGATCTCAGGACAGTCGTTTGTCTGTGCGTTCGTCTGCAAAAAAAATATTGAACGATAGGTTGTGGCTGTGGTTAAGAATTATAAGAAGAATTAGGCATAAGTCAAAAAAGAAATTAACAAGAGAGATGGAAAGAGTAATTCTTTTTCATACGGCATACATATTACACATATAGTGTTCTACTCAATATATCACATGTTTAAAATTTTAATCCTGGAAAGTTGGCAACCCTGCCTCAATCTCGAGAAGGAGAGGGGATGAAATTAATTTAATTTTAACTTGATAATATATCACGTCGGCCCGTCCGCTAATAATGCAATAATGTTTGTTCTAGAATCCATTTGAATTCTTATTAGATTCACGAGAGATATGTTAGTCAGGACATTATAATTACGATCCCATTCTGGAACAATAAAGACGTTGTTATTTCGAAATTAGAATCTCATACATTTTTATAAGGTTTTTTTGCAATGAGTAACGGTAAATGACGTTCAAAGTCAAACTCAAATCCCAATATCAACTCAGCGATAATCAACGTCGAAAAATTGAAAATAATGCGACATTTATAGCAAGTAAAAGTCGGTTGAATTAATTATGAATTGTTTATAGTTTGCAAACTGTTAGACCTCAATTTTATTTCACAAATTAGAGCATAAGCTTCGAAGTGATTAACCGAAAAAAATACTGACATAGGCGTAAGTTTATAATTTTCTGTAAATGAACCCACGATTGAGGCGAGATTACTAGTGCGACGCATTTATTTAAAAACCCTTGTCTAATCATACAGTAGAGCAGTTCACTCCCACATTCTATGGTATATAAGATTAAGCACAAAAATCTAATCAATCATGAACCATGCAAGACATTCAGCCAGACACCACAAAGAGGACTAGTAAGAATATACATAATATTGGCTAACGACTTGTCTTCAGCGATCAATACTGGCCACCGGACGGTCTATTTCGGCGTGCGTTTAACGCAAGCCTCATCTAACCAGCCTAATGCATTTTCGTAGGCCTGATAGCCAGTCCGCAACGCTAGATATTTCATTCAACCGCCCAGACTATTCAGGCTCCCTAGATTGCTATTCTAACCCCCTTTCGTCTGGGAGAGGGGGTAGACAACCCCCACTCCCCCCACGCCTGTACGGCGCTTAATTTCCGTATCGTATGGTCATTAATTTGTAAAGTGATATTGGTTTATATATGTATGTGTATCGGTTATTTATGAACGCGTGTTTAGTTTATGTTGTAATTAGAATTTGCTTTTTGTTGCCTATTAAATTGTTATGGTGAAATGTAATTTTTGTTGTAATTAGACACATTAATGCAGGTGTCTCAATTTTTAGATTAGTCAACATGAATCAATTGACAATATTTTTATGAAATGTCAAAACGCGATTTTCCTAAAGACGTCACTTCTTAGACAGCTCAATTGTCTAAAAAGAAGGCAATTATTTATAAACAATACTTATTTGCTTTGTACAACATAACAGCTTTCACATTGGATTTTTTTTTTACTTAAAAGTGTTTTAGAGATCGTGTCTTGGAATAATAGCTTATGCTGCCTACACCCGTATTATGTTTACCCATATACAAGGCCGTTGCTTACATTGGCTGCACAAAAAGAAAATGAAGCCTTAAAAGTGAGCCGACGAGAAGCTCACGAAAAGACAATGCCAACATATCAGCATTCAACAAACTCCATTAAAACAAGCCGCTGCATTAGACCACATCAAAGTGAATGCAACAAAACGCGGGAACTTGTTTATCTGTGCGAGTTTGGCGCCCTTTTTGCGCGCCCTCTGGCGGCGGGATTATGGCGGATTGCCGCTGTCACCAGCGCATTCCCGCCAACTTTTAATTACGACCATTGTGAACTAAGTTTAAGTCGACGACAAAAGAACTTTTTCTAATGAAACTTTGGCCGGCGGTGTCGTTATTACTGAGGTACTTGTTGGTCTAGTTAGTTTTTGTTTAAATAGAAATCTAGGTGGGTGGCCTTTTTGTTCTAAATGAGGTGCAGCCAAGAAGCCTTTGCTACGAATTTGGCCTTAATTTCCTTCACTGTGTCCTACAGAAATTGTGTCTCTAAAACTGCACGCCACTGTAGTAGGATCTTCTTTCAACTCCATTTAACGCAATATTTTGTACAAAATTTACTATATTGTAATACTAGCTTTTATGAAATCGTTCTTGAAGTTTTTGCTATCTTAGTACCTCTCGAAAATATGTTTTATGTCGTGTAGTAGATTTTATCAAGTATAATTTTCTACGATGTTACAGATTTCTAAATATTCCAATATCTTTTAAAAAAAAGTTTTATTTCTGCCCTTTTTTTCTCACGTATCAAAACAATTAAAACACTTTTATCACAACTACTACTCTTTCAAATTTATTTCCATCTAAAAACACCACTTTCCGCCATTCCTTTTATGTATTCCTAGAAAACATAAAAAAACATTTCATCACATTACGTAAATTCCGATAAAATATTGGAACTTTGAATTTGGTTCGTTAGTTGCACATTTCCGAACACAAATTGAGCTTGTTCGTCTGTTTACACAGAAAACTGAGACACGTCTGTGCATAAATTGCAGAGCTCAACATAATTAAAAATCAACATTTACATTCAATTCGATCTTCTCTGCTTCGCCTCGTTACTCCATGTTATTTTCTTACATCACTGTTTGTTCTTCATTTAATAAATTAATGATTTTGACGTATTAATATTTATTTTGGTGTAATTCATTTTAGTAACTGATTTAATATTCAGAGTAAGGTTGTGTCTAATCGCTTCATTTATCGTAAGTAAGTAAGTATTTTAATCATGGAAAAAATAATTGATTTGAATATAAAGATAAAATTAATTAAATACTAAAAGAATACGTATTTATTTTAACAATTGAATCTCAACGCTGAACGTTTTTAAACAATCAAACATATTTAGTTGTAAAACTTATAAGAATTTTAGAAGGATAAATCAGGCACAATTAGTTTAACCTATAAGAAGGGAGCTTTTCAAACTAATCAAATATTTTGTTGTGTAATAAGCGTGTCACCAATATAAAAACTCTGTACATATATGTATATACAAACATTTAAACTCATTTTACGTACTTTATACCTCTATTTCATATTTCGTTTTCACAATCGGGGCCAAATCTTTGACGTGCATCTCAGGCAAACCTTTGAATCCTTACTAATACATATTAATCATGAATAGAAAAGTGCATTGCATTATGCATTATGCGTTTGGTGCTGGACTAAAAAACAGATCAGATACGAACAAAAACAACACTTTGATCAGAATCAGAAAATCCCGTTCTGTTCTCAAAGAAATGCTACCACAGATATTATAATAAGGGTATAGATCAATATTCCGGCCTACAAGTAATACTGTAGCTTAACACTTCCGAAGAACAAACATTATTTCCGAGCGATAAAGTAGAAAACTTTAACAAATCTATTTGAAGCGAAAGAAACTAACAAAGCTATAAAAGCGAAATAATAGTTATGGAAATAGTCTTTCATTTTCCACGAAAGAAAACTCCGCGGAACTACCGACAATATGAATGAAACTATAATATTAGAAAAGTTTCGTCCCGGGAAATGAGAAAACGTTGTAGGAACTCGTTCCTCTAATACACGTAGTTATAAACTTGTTCAATATAATATCGAGTGGGGGTGCGCCGTCCCGCTCGCACCCGCTGCACCGCTCAAACTGCCCTCGTTTAATTGCATATTCAGCTGAATAATTCCGACGACCACATAGATATAGCCGACGTCTACGTCTGTCTAAAGTTCTCAACTTTACCATTTTACCTACTAAGTACTGGTTTACACAAATAAGTTTCAGTTGCAAACTGTTTTTATCCACCTCTGTAGACAACCTTGAAAATAAACCTTGACACTGGCTGATTCCGAATGCGTTAAAGGATTTTTTAAAATGCATAACATTTTTTTCGAATGTGGAATGTCTGTGATGCCTTCAGAAGTAACGATACTATGTAAATACATTAGACAAATTATCGATAAAGAATCGATTACATCGTTTGTTGTTTCAACTCGATGTTGACAAAGCGGATGTAGAAAATTAATCTAGTGGTATTGCTACGGCGTAGCACTAAATAAATGTATGAGCATTGTTGTTATATGGGAAACACTTGTACATAGTGTAAGCGATTGTTATGATAATGCTGGCTGCAATAGACGGAGGAGCGATGAAATATTGGCCTCTTTTGCATAAGCACCGCGGCGAAACTCGAGTGAAACGATTCTACGATGTGCTACGCCGCCGCTACGCCGGAACTCGTAGCGATCTAATTGCTCATTAACTGTGACGCTTATGAAAACAAATTTGTCGTATAAATGTTAAATATAATTTTGTTACGCAATAAATTATACTCCAATTTTAGTAAATGCTGTAACAATTTGTTGTTACGGATTTAGTTTTGAATTTTATTATTAAGTAAAACATTATTTCGTCGTAGCAATAGTCGGTTTAGATTTTTACCAATGTAATATTATTCCTTTTTGCAAGCTGTTTCAAGCCTCAGTTAGTTCTAAAAATACACGTTAAAATTTCGCCTTGACCCGTTAATATTCGTACTACGTACGCCGATGGAATATTATCGAGGCCACGTTGAGAATCGACATCAATATAGGTTGTATAGGTGCTTCATTAATCACTATAATAGGTATATATGCAGTATTAAAGATACGTATAACGACTAGGAAACGTGACGCGGTGTTTTCGGAAAATTTGTTCACGATTTACGATTTTAATGAAAATTCTCCGAACAGCGTGTGTTGGGAAGATTCGGTGGAGTGATTAAATTTAATTATTCTTATTTAATACTTTAAAGGGACAGTTCTATTAAACTCTTCATTTTTTATAGAAAAAGAGAGATACTCTTCTTCTCATAGGAGTAAAATTTTAAATAATTCTTCTATGATATATGCTTACTACATAAAAGGCATCAATGGGAAAAAAATGAAGTTGGTCCTGGTTATGTAGACTTAGCGTAATTAAGTAATTATAATAATAAATATGCGTGTATCCATACTAAATTATAAATGGGAAAGTGTGTCTGTCTGTCTGTCTGTCTGTATGTTTGTCTTTCTTTCACGGCAAAACTGAGCGATGAATTGACGTGATTTTTTAAGTGGTGATAGTTGAAGGGATGGAGAGGAACATAGGCTACTTTTTGTCTCTTTCTAACGCGAGCGAAGCCGCGGGCAGAAGCTAGTAGATCTATAAAATTAAATTTACTAAGTAATAAATATATATTAGAGAACCACCCCCTGATTTCAGGCTTTATGGTACCTGAGAATAATATCTAGAAGATAAATGATGGTTTTTAAACATTGCACTCGATAGTGAGTAGTAATACAAGATAGTAGTTTAAGTCTTTAAGAAAACACTTTTAACGAGACTAGTCTTTAACCCCTAAGAATAGAAGTTAAAAACTAAAACTGAATACTAAATCGTGTCCAAGACTTTGACCTCATATCTAAGAAGACTCAATCGGAACTATAAGACTAAAAGGACTCGCGCCTTGACGTCTTGGGAGTCAAAAAGTCACTGTCGGTCTGTACGCTGTCACGGCTTAACTACCGAACCGATTTTCATGAAATTTGGTTCAGAAGCAGCTTAAACCCTAAGGCAACATATAAACATATGATTTTTTTTCCCAACGGCCGAAGTAGCGAGAAAAAGCTTATAAGGTACAACATAATGGTAAATTATGTCCTAGTTTTTTTTTTTTTACATAGAGCCAACCGTTAAACAAAAAGAAATCAGGAAGTTACATCGATATGAACTAAGCAGATATTTATTTTCATATTTTTGCAACTTAGTAATCTATGAGTTCAAAATGCAGCCAAGCGTTACAATAACAATAATTTTAGTGTTCACTGAATTTCAGTAGTTTTCACGCGAGCTTTCTGAACTTATCAGTTACGTCTTTCTTAGTAGAATATCCGAAGATATCCAGTTAGAACTGGCTTACTACTCCTATGCTAGATAAGGATGGGATTATCGAAAAGTGGGTTATAGATTGAGGAAATAGTTAATTGTAGAGTAGCACCATTATCATGGTCGAGATGATTCAAGAGCAAACACAGTCAGTCTTAGCCGAATAATAAAGAAATTATCCAATTCAATCTGTTTAGGAGCCGCATTATCCTCAGCGATAAAATACTATTACCAAAACTTTTACTTTCTTCTAAAACTTCATTACAAGTTTAATAACGATGTTAGAGAATTTCATAAACGCCACTCTTCTACACTTTTTTTATATAAAAGTCTTGTTAAACAAGCTATTAAAGCTCAGCTCATCTCGGCGTATATCTAAAATTTGTAATTTGTTTATCAAACGTCTGGTAGGTATACGTATAGGTGTGTGTGCGGCGCGCGGCGGGGGCGGAGTGCGGGGGCGCGGGGGCGCGGCGCGCTTGCCGCTCGTTCCGTCACACGGGCAGCAGTCACGTGCGACGACGCCGGCTCTCAACGCGCTTTACGTAACATATCGATTCCCGCTGCACCTATCGATCGCCGATCGGCCGTTGCACATCACTATAACTCAGTTTCCCGCGCAAATTTGATTTTGGATTTTTACGTCAGCGTCGCGTGTGCTGTGTTTTTATTTTATTTTTGTGACGAGGCCTTGGATTTTTCTGTCGAGCTTCGCTGTCGGAAGAGTTTCGAGGTGGGTTTCTAGTTTGTATTGTTTTATGATAAGTTGTGTGTGAGGAGTGATGAATATGTCTATGATGGGAAAATGGAACCGGTTCGATTGCGCTAAATCGCTTTAGTTAAAAGGTCAATACTCCCGGTGGCACGCGAGCAAGACGCAGCGATGAATGTGGAGCGATGCTTTGCCGCCGAACTCAGCTTCGACGGCTGGAGTCGATCACAGCATGACGGACGGCCACCAATCAAACAACACGGAAAACTTTAAAAATAAATATCAATATTCCATTCTTGTTCTTCCTTCTACGATTCGTTGACAGAATTTAGGTTCGTACATTTAATTCGGTTGTATGAATCATCCAAACTGTACCTTTGTTAAGTTTTAATTAGTCTTAATAAGTTATGGTTATTTAAGCAATTACTTCTAATTAAAGTTGTGGAAGTAAATAACTAATTTAATTAACGTTGTTCGACGTGCTGTTTGGCTATAAAGTTTTCTTTTCGAATAGTTAGCGACTTAAATTATTTACTCGGAAAAAAAACTCAATTATAGAAATGTGCTTATAGGTAATTATTTAATTGTAAGTAAATTACTTGGTAAAAGAAGAATAGTTATTCAATTATCTTAAACTTTTAAAAAAATGTAGGGTGGATACCATGCCTTTGTAAATAATTTTCAATGAAAGTCGTTCATCCAAATTATAATATTTTTTTATTTAAAAAATTTAATTTGTGTTAAAGTTGAAAGATTTTAACTAAACCATATTTTATCCTACTGATAAAACTGTTTTGGATAAATGGTTACGTAAATTGATGATATAAAGTTTTTGTTTATTAAAATTGCCCTGTGAGATAAAGTAAGCTAGAGAAGAATAGATTGAACTTACACACATTAGAATTTCATTATTTACGCAATTTGTGTGACCTTGCACGTTAATAAAAGAATATTATTAAATCAACTTTTTCGTCACAGATTTTGAAGGTTTAGGGCATACCTTCCTAACAAAACTACCAAAAAATAAACACTTTTTTTACAAGAAGTAACTAAATAAATATAATAGTCCTAGGTATTTACGACTCTCTTCAATGTGTATCGTGAATTCTTTGGTTAACGCTTTTTTTTATTTACAGCCAATAAAATGCGTTCATTAAAATCTTGAGGAAGGTCGCTTAAATTTATGTACGTTATAAATTAATCAAATAATGCATATCAGAGTGTAAAATGTTTTTTATAGAAGTCCTTCGCAGCTTCCTATTGTTTTTGAATATATAAAGTCCGTAAAGGTAGATATTGTAAGATTAGTATATAACAAGTAAGTTCCTTATTGTTGGTGTAAAATTAAAACCTGAAGAAAAAAATTTGTTGATATGAAATGATAGAGTCGAGGTTTTTTGTCGCAATTAACAACATAGGATAACACACCATTTAATCCGTACTAATATTATAAATGCGAAAGTAACTCTGTCTGTTTGTCTGTCTGTCTGTCTCTCCTTCACGCCTAAACCACTGAACCGATTTGAATAAAATTTGGTACAGATATATTCTGGGACCCGGGAAAGGACATAGGATAGTTTTCATCCCGGAAATCCCCGGGAACGGGAACCACGCGGACGAAGTCGCGGGCAGAAGCTAGTATTGCATAAATCTAAAAAGCCTAATGCTTTTCTTAGCCAATGAGACTTAGCGTAAAAAGGCTGAGTAGAAAGCTTTAGCATTTAAACATAAGATATCAAAATAAGTTTATAACACTACAGTCTTCTCAAAACAGACTCAGCAATTTCGAGATAATTTTAAAATAAACCAATTTATCCTTATCTGCAATAATAACCATATTCCCGTGTCTACTTCCCCTGCCATTCGTCACGTACGCACTCCATCTTATTTGAACGCTTCGAAACTTTGTTCAAGGCATTTCCGTTCTAAAATACAACGCTTGTTTACTTTTCCGCGGCTCACTAGAAGATGAATCAGCAAAAACAATTACAAAATAGCCAAAGCACTAAGTTGTAACTCGAACAGAGATAAGATAAAAAAATAACCATTAAACTGGAGAATATTTCGTTCTTGTCAACATATACGTCGCCTGATTCATAGTTCTCCCTTATCTGTTATCGTGATGTAAAGTTTACACAACATAGTCGATTTAGATTGTGTGTGTGTATTCTAGATACGGCTTATCTCATGTCCCGGTTTCTGATTCGCTCAATTTTTAATAGAATATTATTACGATGTTCTTCATGTGACCTCTGACCGTAAACGAGGCTCGGTTAAAAAAACAACATGTCGGCTGATTGCGTTCTAAATTTGAAACAGAAGTCTCGCGTGGGGTAATATGTTGCTCTGCTAGTGTTAGTGACCAATGTTGCTATGTGTCGACACGTTGGTGTTATGCGTGGCGAATAAAAATTTAGGTCACTCTCGCACCGGCCTCGATTCATTGAGCTCGTGCCGATCGTGCGTTAGCCGGGTCGATGTTTGATAGTGTTGTAAATAAAAACACGTGGCCCACGCATCTGGCTGCGCACAGATAACCTCTACACTCTACACGCTAGTACGAAATACAAATAGTTTCGGACTACGCTGAAACCACGATATATATTTCCCATTCAGAGCGCCAAATAGAATTAACATTCATTGACGGCGGTATTCACGGCCGACGCGTTTTAATCTACAAAATGTTGCGTTACATAAATATTACTATTTGTTAATACATTTCCGAACCGTGACTTCTTAAGCAAACGTTTCCATATTCATGTATTCGTTAAGGTAAAAAGAATCAGTAATGAAAATTGTATCCATAAAAAGGTTTATTTAAAAAGTATAAAACGTTGTCTTTACTTTGTATATTTTGTAAAAGGTTTTTGTTTAATAGCTATCAGAATGAGTGATCGTGTTCGTATTTAACGAACGAAGCATTATTTTAATAAGCCGGTGTATTTTTAAAACAAACCATAAAAGCTGTCTGCGGACAAGCGGTCGCATAAAAAGTGAAAATCAATAATGTCGGCAGCCCGACGGCCAGGAGTCTGGATAATTGGAAAATTCTGTGCACGTTGAAAGCTATAAATTTTCACTTTTGTCCACGCAGAACCTTTTCCGTGTTGCATTAAAGATAATAAATTAAAACAAAATGCCAGTAACGTGGTTCTTGTTGTTTTTTTTTTTATTTATTTATAAGTTCCTGCCGTTAAAACTTTTGGTATATTTTACATGGTATCGAAACAAGAATTTGTAATTGTGGACTCTGTCGATACCTGTTTAATTTTAGATCCACCTCGTGCTTACATTTCAGAAAAAAAGACAAAACCCGTTCCTCCTTTAGGCTGTTTATTTTTAACTTCTACCTGCGTGTGGTCTCACCTATTTGACATTAAGCATCGAATAAACTCATAAAAATAATATAAAGAACAGTTTGTGTACATAGGGCTTTTAACCGTAAACGTAAATTTTAATTCTGGACGTTTTCACGAGCGCTGTAATTGACTTTACGAGTCATATCAACTGCAATTAGCCGGTCTCGCGGCTCCTGCCACCTTTTAATGTGTTTATTTAGCTTTTGAAATATGAACTGAGATGCTAAAAATGATGTATTTACGTGAAACAGCCTTTCTTAAATAAAAATCATTCATAACAATCATCTATTGTGCAATGCACAAGCCAAACTCACACACTGAGAAGACACTTTTTGTGTAAAGGCAGATTTATTTAAAGTTCAAAATCAAGTCGAAATTATTAGGCGTCTCCTTGAACTAGACAACGACATTATCCCTTAAAAAACTTCTCTGCACTCTTCCTAAACAAAAAAAAAATATCCAAAAAAGACGTATCTTTTAGAAACAAAATCTTGTACAGCTTAGTAAGATAGGATAGACAACACGCCCGGCAAGATTTATTTTTATAAACAAGAAGTGTTTTCTTAAAAACTCGGTCACTAACACAAAAGAAGATTATGGAGCAGGTTTGATGACGGCAGCTTCACTAAAGGTGGCATTATTTAAGACTTAATTTGTTACAAAAGTAGATGTTTTAATCCAAACTATGATAGACTTAAGATCTTTTTATTAAACTTGAATCATTTAGTAACAAAATTCTTTGATGGAGCCTTAGTACTTCTTGTCACGATATATCATACTGTGCCCATAAAACGAATGCGAAGTTCACCTTTTATAGATTTTACGATCATTTGAATGGCAATAAACCGCTGTAACAGTACCTAAGGGTAAAACATACAGTTCTTATGTACTTCAATGTCAAATACTTTTACCATGAACTTTCTACGTAAGTACAAAGAAATGAGGTGATATTTGCATTTTTTTGTGAAACCCGCGATAACTTGGCTCATAATTGTTCCGGCTACCTTAATGGGCTTTTAATTTTCGTCAACGCTACAATTTCACAGCTTTTGCATCTTTGCTTACGGGATTATTCTACAATTATCTTGGCTTGTATTATCTGCCGGAAATAACTATGTAAAAACACCAAACTGTAATAATCTGTTAGGCTACAGAGAATCATGAAAATAGGTTTCGTCCATGCAAATTTTCTACAAAGTCTATTTTTGCAATTTATCGAAGTAACACAGTAACATTATAGATACTAAAGCATCATTTTTAACATAGCTACTTCGTTGGTATGTACAGACGAGCCCTTGCCCGCCACTTCGTGTGGATATTTAAGTACTTTATAAAGACTTTTTTAGAATTTTACAAACATGCTAATATTAAATATAGACAAATTCACCCAGACCAGACGTTTGCAAGTTTTGCGCTTAGCAACACACTTAGCAATCATTTTTATTTAAACATAGATAGCAAAACCGGAAACAGTTGTACATAGACAAGGATTCAATTGATATGGAGCATGAACTTTGCGAGATAAAAAGGCAGTAAAGGTTATTGGAACAAAGAGAAAGGTATTAGTGCCGTTATAGTTAAAGTAAGTACATTTATTATTTCGGAGAATTCAGATCGTCTATTTGGGCTGGCAAAGGAAAAATTACGTGACTTTTTGGACAATTTGGTCTATCTTCAAGTTTAAAGACAGGGTTTGCGGAAATGGCTGTGTTGGCGACTGGTTCCTACTCTATGAGACGCGATTTTGGTATCTGCAGACACATAATATAATCCTCAGATTGGATAAATTTTATTTAGCCAACACTTCAGCTAAGCTATTTTCCGTCTCTTTCTTGCCATCGTCATTTGACAGTTGTGCGTGTAACGCTGCAACTGCACTTGGTATCATCATCTCCCTAGCCTTTTTCCCAATCGTGTTGGGGTCGGCTGCCAGCCTAACCGGATTCAGCTGGATACCGGTGTTTTAAGTGGAGCGACTGCCTACCTGACCTCCACAACCCAGTAACTGGGCGACACGATACCTCTTGGTTAGACTGGTCATAGTTTCTGGCTAACCAGTAACGACTGTCAAAGTTCTACGAATGACAACCGGGACCAACGGCTTTACGTGCTTTCCGAAGCACGGGATGTCAGTGATGTCTAAGATAAACTTTAGAAAGTACATATTATGAATTAAAAAAGGCACATTGGTACTTGCCCGGATTCGAACCCACAACCTCTTACACGAGAGGCGGGCGCCTTATCCACTGGGCCATCACGACACCTTACAACTGCACTTGGTATATTTGGCAAAATATTTGCGTTACGTGGGTAATACAAACTAAACTCTACAGTTATTAGAATAAGGTTCATATTACGTTGCATCGATCACGCAAACCGTTTGCCAAACACGCCAAGTGATGTCGCACCAAAACTAGTAACTATTTAGTAATCTGTACCAAAACAGTAATTGCGTAGCAGAAGCTATGTTTATTTATCTCGCTAGAGTCAGCTATGTCTATAAAAATATGTTTACACTACGTTTACAACCAATTGATCTCGGAACTGGCTGAACAAGCAGCTGATTCACAACAACAAAAACCAATCGATAGTAACATGTTGTTTTTATTCAACCTAATCGCAAGTAAGTGGGTACATTGAGACCGCGCGGCGTCCAGTCACGCACTACGTGTGACATCCACTTTATTCCATTCATGATTCTCACGTGGAGAAAACTCACACCTGTTTGTGTACAGAGTTATCGTGTTGCACTTTTATCACTGGCTGATAGGTATTTAAGTAGCTTGTACATTGTACTGTGAACTGGGGCTGGAGTGTATAGTTTTGGAAATGAGTTTATCATAATAACCGAAATGATCATTCTCTACAGTGAAAATATTTTAAAACTAGGTAGGTACCTACTTTGTTTAAAAATATATTAGTTGAAATAGAGAATGGTAAATGCTGTCGTTATGAAATCATTCTTAGAACTGTAGTCCTTCATTTCAGATGCTATACCCCCAGTTTACAGGTACTCTGGCATATACTATTTTGCAATAGTCTGTCAGTTGCCAATTGTGATAAATGTTACTTAGTTTCAGCTCCTGTTACTTTTGTTTGTCTTTATCTAAGACTACCTCTGCCCGGGGTTTCGGTCTCATCGACCGGGTCGGGTCGCATCGGGTCTGTGGCAACACAGTTGAGGGTCTGTGGCAACACAGTTGACAAGACGTCAACAAAACTTCTCCCAATATTTTATTTCGGTTTTATTTAAAATCTATTGTTATTAATGTTTTAATTACCAATTTCATACGCAAAAATAAATTCTAATTGTGTTGCCTATCCTCCACAGAAAATATGGTGGCAGCATGGAATGTTTAGGCGAAATTTTAGTTCGAGATGCTTAAACTTACGTTACGACTTTACTATGTGTAGACTTTTCAAAAACCTTGACGAATATCTGGAAGCGTAATCAATCTATGACAACTCGTGATAAGGATGATAGTGTTAAAGAAGATTAATCGCCCCTTAAAATAATATTACAGAAGACTAATAGAGCGGATAAATGACATTTAAAATCCAATTAACCTTTCCATCGAGCGAAAGTTGTTTCGGAATTTTCTACAGCCGACTAATAGCTGCTCAAAGTTTATCAACACAAACAATCAAAGAGCAATCCTGAATGTTGTTTACAAACAGACCTAAATGACTCCATTCACAGTCCCGGGCTCCCGGGGCGCCCTCCTCATATTTCCCAAGCAAGCCCCCGGGATCGGATCGAGTAGACAAGCGTAAGATATCCCGCACTTCTGCGGATCCCGGCCTTGAACTTGAAGCCGTCACGCCCCGACAATAGGGACGTTTACCTCTTTGCTTTTTATACAAATAGAGATTTTATTTATCCATTCTATTTTTGTATAAGGACAGAAATGTTCTAAAAATTACATAGAAATGTTTCCGTACAATGTTGCAAGATAAGATAAGGTTATCATTGCCGACGGAAACGTTGAACACAAGCACCCTAACATTCATAATAACGTGCGCCCATAACGCGCCGGAGAAAATTGTGTACAACGTTTTGAATGGCCAATTCCGTGAAGTAAAAATATAAAATTAAACTAGCAATAGTCTAGCCCCAGTCTAGTGGCAATAAAACCGTCGTTAAACCACGAACGTGTGAACTTTCGCTGGCGTGTTTACACCTCGGGTGTTCGTGCAAAGAACTGGTAAAGCCGGGTGCCAAGTCCGGGTGAAATATATCCGGTCGCCGGGGAATACGCGTAGACGCGCGGCAGACGGCCCTTGAACTTTAGCCGGCGGCTTACCCGGCAATAGAGCGGTCGGATGTGCGTGAAACTATGCGTGAGCCGGTGAGCCAGACGTCACACGCTACGAATTCGCTCCCCGCGAACATCCATCTTCAGCAGACTAATGTGCGGGCCGCGTCACTGATACATTAGTATTCAGCTTTGTTCCAAGGAGTTTTGAATGACACCGGTATACCGGCCGTTATGGCGGACTAATTCAATTCTTTTGTGTTCATTATGTGAGGACAAATAGACGCTTTTGTTACGATAATTGCTATTTTTTAGAGGACTACACTGACACTGTTTTCGGCATAATTTAGGCCTCAGCCAGTTATGGCGATTGACCACATTTTTAATTCATACAATTTTATGTCAAAAATGGACGTGGGAGGTATCTCATAAGTAGAGGAAGATCAAATAACTGATAGATAGATAAAAAAAAGTTTGTTTGGTTGTAAGAGGACATAATCTAAAAGTAACCTGTTGAAGAACTTGAAACCCTGATACTACACTATTTATCTCAACACAGGCTAGCATGGCTCTCTTGTAAACAAAGTAGCGGACAGAATCTAAAAATAAATAATAGATATAAATATGGGGAAAAACACCCTACAATCCCCAATAAGCTAGGACATAAGGCAATAGTTGCATCTTCCAAAACATTTCATGTTTGACGAGATAAACCTGACAAGAAAGAATTTACGTCACCTGTTTCTGGTTATCTTCCACATCGAGCCGGGTGTAACACGGTGACGAATGACCGGACGAGACCCGGATAACAGACTGTTGGTACTCGTTACCTTATCGATGACTTCTACTTGGCTTTACTGCCTCAGAATGTATCATTGACTACTCTTATCTCTACTTTGTTAACTTTTAAGTCATTTTGTGTTTGAATGGGAAGAGAAAATTAAATCTTAGCTTAACCGAGCTTTTTGCAAATCGCCATTTCAGAATCTGTGAATTGTTATACATATACGTATTTATTTATAAATAAAGATAGTAACTCGTGTCGCACCTACGGACCCGATTTACAGGTATTTTCTTCGACGCAACGTGTAGAATCGCGGGGAACTCGTAACATGTCATCCAACTATCATAATTTGAACATTAAACTGTTATTTCTGGATACATTATGGGTACACATTTGATTACCTACATATAATTATGATAAATAATAACAGTGGAAAGGCCTCTTCTCAAACAAAGAAGGCACGAGCATTGATCACAAATTGCACGAAACTGATAGGAAATCTGGGATATCTTACTACATCATTATACAGTAACATACATATGTCAATAGGTAGGTGCCTTAACGACTGCGACTGTAGTATTAGAGTTATAATAGTTTAGCTTATTAAATGGCTTTTACAGCCCACATAACTAATTTAAAATCACTTCAGACAGCAATATAAAATAGCCATCACATAAACCAAAACAGCAAAATTGTTCAGATCACATTTTTTCCCTATTCTGCCAAGTGTAATAATCATAAATCAAGACTATTGTTTATCCGACTACGACGCAACAAAAGAAGAGTTATGTTATGTAACGTTAACACAGTTTATAAGTATGTAGGGCCTTCAGACGTAATAAGGTTTTCTTGAACACAGATAAATGAAAAAATTGTAGAATGGATCGTTTTCTATTTTATTTAAAATTTATATTCGAAAATTATACATCGAATTTGAGGAAATTTCTATAATATCTGACAGCCCTGGATACTTATCTATTATCCTAAGTATACTACTTATGTTTTGGCTGATATCGATGTTAATGCATGCAAGGATGGAATCTTTTTAAAACCGCCACGCCTCTGTATTTCTGTTCTCGATAAAATCAAAATCTACTGAACGGATTTTCATCCAGTTTTTATAATGTTTATGGTTGCGGAATGTTTATAATAGTTACCGTGACCCCGGACCATAAAGGGCAACCGAAGGAGCATGAGTGGGTTTTAGTTAGTAAAAGTCTGCAACACCCTCCCGCCCCGCCCAGGACCAGAAGTCATTTGATGATTTCCCACCCCCCAAAAAAACAGTTTTCGTTATTAACAAATCATGGGGAAGGTTAAGGTGTATAAAACGTGCATATTGCAGTAGATAAAAGTATTTCTAAGATCTGTAAATGCCGCGCGAAGCTAGGGTGTGTCGCTCGACTGAACCTGCGGAGTACAGCTAGTTAGTAAATATGATAGGGTCATTTCGCCTGTTCGCGTCCATTTAGTGCAGTTGGCAACTTTGACGGCGATAATAAAATTGTTCTAAAACAATTTTTTATGAAAAAAATATGTGAAGTGTTAGTTATATTAGTCTATTTTAAGATTTACTTGCAGTTTTGTTCGAAACCTTTAGTGATTTTTTTTTAAATAGAAAAGTATCAGAAATATGCGTTTTACCCAGTTTGCGTCCAAAAAATCCAAATTGCGTCCACCAATGGACCATTTTGCGTCCAACCACTTAGAAAAGGAATAAAAGGGTGATATTTTTAAGAATTTGTAAAAAAGATCTGAATTACAAAAAAAAACTTTATTTATGAATATACCTAAATGATAAAAAAAATGGTCAGGTGCGAGTCGGACTCGTGCAACGAGGGTTCCGTTATTATTTTATTTTTGTAAAATACATTCAAATTACGGTTTTCGGAGCGTTTCCTTTACTTGTGCCACATGACAATGCTTCTTGCTAAATTTCATGATTCTAGGTCAATTGGAAGTACCCTATAGGTTTTGATTCCCTTGCAAATGTCTAAATGTGCAATATAAATGGAAAGTAAACAGCCATACATTTTTGTTGCGTTGATTTAGAAATTCGATTTTTTTACTGCTTTGAGAGTTAGCAGACCTATGTATGTGATATTAATTTCAGCTTGATATCACGACGCCTTTCTGAGAAAAAGGGTCCTGACAAAACAAATTATTATTATTATTTTAAACTTTAAGTTTCTCGAGTCCCTGGGGTCCCGGTCCTTTGAAAGGCGTACGAGGGGCCGAAGCCAACTCGCAGAGGCCCCTTAAATAAAGCTTTATAATATAAAGTGAGACACCAACCGGCGATTATCCCTATATGCACCACTCAAGTGCACCTAAGGTCAACCCCCGGTTGGTGGTGGTCTATTGCAGGTCATGGAATAAAAAAGGTATTGGACTATGGGTTTGGGTTGCTAAGATGGATTATTTATCCTAGACTATTGAATGGCTATGGCCCCTGCCTGGCCATTGCTTGTAAACACGGATAAAAAGGCAGGGGGTGACTTGCACACTCAGTAAATGGGCCCCCGAAAACGGCCGCTAGCACAAAGTGACGTAGCGATGAGGGGGCAACATATATCGAGGTGCTTGAGGAGTGGAGAGGTATTCCACGGCTATCAGGAATTCAGGACCCGGAAGTAAGGTCAAGATCCCTACCAGCATCTTACTGGAATACTTCCTTCCCCCGAGCACGTTTGCTCTTGCAAATCTCCACTCAAACCAGCCAATTAAGGCAAGAGTGAGGTGGGAGCCTTGTTCCTAGTCAGTGCTCATTTTGGCCGGCCAATAAAGGCAAGCCAGAGATGAAGTTGCACGTTTTACAATAAATAGTAAACAGTTCTGTTCTTTTTGCTAAATATCAGTCTTGATTAATAATCCGTTTGTCTGTCTGTCTCTCCTTCACGCCTAAACCACTGAACCGATTTGAATGAAATTTGGTACAGATATAGTCTGGGACCTGAGAAAGGACATAGGATACATAGTTTTCATTCCGGAAGCCCCCGGGAACGGGAAGACAATTGTATTTAACTAAAATACTTAGTGGACGCAATTGGATTTATTATTATCCACTGTAGGTACAGTTTGCGTCCATTGCGGACGCAAAGTGGAAATTTTGTAAATTTGATGTAGTGATTCGCGTCCACCTTATTTTAATCATTAAATGTAAAAAACCTAAGCAAATTCATGATTAACATTATTCCTTTTTTCATTATAAAAGTCTAGAAACAGCTATTAATCCTAAAATTCACATAAAACAATATTAAACTTATCATCGAACGCACCGCTGCACACTATTTTTTATCTAAAAAACCGCGCTTTCGCGCTTCCTTGTTAAACAGCCGGGACTAAATATTTTTTTAAACAGGATTGGTTTGTCGCACGGACCTTTTGTCTTTATGTGCGTGTCTCTTATACATTGAGGTATTACCAGAAATGACTATTCGTTTGACTGGTGTGTAAGTTTTCTTAATTTCGAGGATTTTTGGAAGGAGATCCGTAAAATGGACGCGAATTGGTCTATGGACGCGAACAGGCGAACTTACCCTAATTAGTCATACATTATATTTTACAATAAATTGGGTTTCTGATTTCTCGACCTTTTTTTATTTAGGGGCATGAAACTTTTCGCACCAAGAAATCTTTTGCAGAAACCTTAATTATGTAAAAGGTTTATCTAGTGACATTGATAGTGGGCCTCATCTATCACGATTTTTACCGAAAGAAAGCAATTTTCAGAAAACTTTAAACAATTTTGCACAGCGTTGTCCATAATTTCAAGAACATGTCACTTAAATCCTCTTTAGATCCCTATCCATTTCAAATACAGACAATAAACGTTCCGGACCTACGGTAACAACAAACGGTTACCCGGTTCAAATCCGTCTCCGCCGGGTCACTTCGTCCGTACGGTCGATAACCCCGAACCGCCTCCGGATATCGACCTTATAATTAAAGATGCTTGAGGAAAATATATTAAAGTTTTTAATGTTGAAAGCTTTTTCGGAGTAGGTATCTAAATTTATTTCTGGCTGTATACTAAAGAAATATTGAACGACACAGCCATAAAGATCGAATTTTGAAAACAGTTCCGTTGACAGTCCAACATTCTAATTTCAAATGATTTTTTATTCAGTTGGTACGGACAGCACCAAAATTGCGACATTTCAGACG
Organism: Athetis lepigone; assembly: GCA_033675125.1. Lineage (NCBI taxonomy): Eukaryota > Metazoa > Arthropoda > Insecta > Lepidoptera > Noctuidae > Athetis > Athetis lepigone. The sequence goes on along the minus strand of CM066229.1, from coordinate 3,978,283 downwards.
CACCTTGAGGTTGAAAACCTTCGTTTTATTATGCCTACCTTGAGTTGGCAGACCTTCGGGTATAAATAGAGATGGCAGATGAGACAACAATAGTTTTCAGTACAACCTCGACAGGTAAAGGTTATGAAAATTATAAATCTGTAGAATACAGAGATTGCACCTAGATTAGAAAAAAACGTACTTAATAATAATGAAAAAATAATGTAATAATAATATAATAATGTAATACGTAAGAGAAAAAATCACAACATTTTAATAAAGAAACATACGTTAAAGTATACATACATAAAAGTGATTCATAAGCAAAAACCGCAGAACATTAGTTCATAGCATAGAGTTCGCTAAAAGTTATCACACTCTATTGTCTCCGATGAGCGAAGAATGCTTTTCACTATTGAGTAATTTGTATGCGTCACTAAACAATAGGTTTTCCTTAATTCTTAATCAGTGACTAATACTTGCGAAGTTGCCTTCGGAACTCAAATTCAATCGACGATCGAAAAATCAACCAAAAATATCTTTTCCAAAAGCAAACTACACGTAGTATATTTCTCTAGAACAGCGTGTAATATATTATTTAACCCCGACATTTATCATAATAATGGCGGATACAAACACCGTGATACGTTATAAAAACTCCTTGCACCACGGCAACGTAGACAGTGTATTCATCCGGTTTTTATCAGTTACCCGGGTTTACAGACATGTCCGGTCGATAACCCGCCCGTATACGGTCAAAGTTTATCAATCAGGACTTTGTTTATTCAAATTCAAACTTAACTACAAATTAACTATGATAGTGAGCTTTCTGTAAACTTTGTACAATTTAATATGGCTGACTTTAGATTGTGTTTCGTTTTTTAAAGTTGGTAAACGAATTTTGAATTCGGAACGTTATTTTTCTTAAGCTTTGTTGCCGTGGTGATATGATGAAAGAAGTTTTTTAACAAATGTGTTTTAGTTGTGGTTTTAAAAAGCATGTAGCTCTGTTTGCAATATAGTAAATTAAACATAAACATGGTTTCCTCTTAATAAAAAGTTAGGTTGTTTATTTACAACATATAAGTTTTACACTTTGTTACAACAGAAGTCCTAATAATTATTATTTAAGGCCTTACACGTTATTATGTAATCATGTGTAATAACACTAATGTATGTTTGTTGTTTACAGGTCTTACAAGACATCAAGGTAAATATATTTTATCCTTGTCTACCGCATTCTGTCTCGCTCGCACCTTAGCTCGTCTTTTAGTTGCGCGATTTCTATTTGCACGTTTGTCTTTTTTGTCTTTCTAATACCGCTTCTTTTTTCTTTTACTAATTTTGTAGTTCGTTGTATTTTTTGGCATCTGTCATCATTAACTGATTCTTTGTGGCAATCTTGGTTTCATTTTGTTTTCCGTTCATTAGTACTTTGGCAAGAACTAATTTGTGTGCTTTGACCTTTTCTAGATGTTGGCCACACTTTTTTCCATTTTCTTTTTTCTGTGAAGTTCAATTCCTTTTTTAAATATTTAAATTGTCTCTCGTTTCTAGTGCATGTGCTCTACAATTCTTTACTTCATCAGTCTGTCGTTCATGTGTCAATCTATTGTTAAATTCAATGTCAATATATTTAATCATATTATTTTCTGCATTATTTTTTTTTACCTTGGTTAACTTAGCATAATTGCTTTTTATTTATTCTTTTTTTGACGTCTATGTCCCATCTCTCTCCATATATTCTTCTCTTGTCTTCCAGTGATGCCTATGTACGAAAATATTTTAAAATACATAGGTACTAAGACACATCACATCCGCGAAGGTTCGATACGTCGTGAGGGAGGGGTTGCGCGGAGAGTATGGGGGGAGGGGGGCGGTCGATGGGTCAATGACCTCGGGAGGATTTCGATGCCACCCTCCCTCCTCCCACTTATTTATTTATTAAAATTTACCTACATTGTTCTATAGCGAGTGTTTAATAAGAGAGGGAATTTAATTTTCATCTTATAAATGAGATAATAGAAAAATAAAGTACTGACGTTCTTTATTTTCCTTTGTTACGTAAACATGGAGGTCTATTGGTTCTCTACCCTCCTTTTAAATATTTTAGATGTTGATAACAACTATGTGTACCTAAGTGTCTACGTGTGCGCTTTTAAAATCAACCAGTTCTGAAAACTTTTCAATAAAGTTCGTCGATAATGAATATGAGGTTACTTGTAGCATTAAATTGGATTCCTAGAAAATAGGTAACTCCATGATTTCACGGTTGTACAAAACTGTTAATTAATTAATCAGGTCATTGATAAACATTATCAGGCGTAACCGAAATGCTTATTATCCTTCTCGATAACTGCTGTATATGGCACACGGTAAGTACATGTAGCCATTACAGAAATGTACTGCCCGGACGGTATATCGGACAAATTCACAACCGCACATAAAATGTTCGGTGGAATCCATAATTCCACCACATAAAGTCCTGTTTCATACAGATTTTGACAGATTTTCCGTCTCTTTCAGCCCAATGATACCCTCTCCCTCACACAACAATCGCTATCCAATATTCTATAATTACAAAACATTCGGCGTGCGCGACGTTGCCGTCCTGCTGTGCTCTTGCGCCGGTGACGTCACAAGCTGGAGTAACGCTGTCCTTGTCTTCGTTTCTCTTTCTAAACAGACTGTAGTCCGTTTTGAATGTGCTAAGTTCTGTGTATATTAAGGCAATCAAAAATGGTCTATAAGCAAATGATGACTATAATAATTATGCGCCATGATACTGCTCATCAGTCAAAATTGTGCGACATAAATGACTTAACAGTTAGGTCAAAACTGGGTTACATGAATGACTTACCAGTTAGAAAGAAAAGTAAGAAAAAAAGGTCTTTGTTAACGCAAGGGATAAAAGAAAAAGCAGAATTACTAAGAAAAGTACTAACTGAAACTAGAATTATTCGCATGAAATCTCGGCGAGTAGAGTAAGTAGGCTCAGCGAGTCAAAACACAATGCCTAGTATTCCTTGAATGAGGCTGTGACGACTAAACTTAAATAAAAGAATGGAATTTTCATTCGCTACGTTTTTCCTTTTATTTTCATAATTGATGTTACCTACATCTAGTGTTTTGATGATGTCAGTCAAGTCTATGAATGCAGTCGTGACGCATAGCTTTGACTAGGAACTTTCCTGGTAAGATAAGGTACGAATACTAAAATAAAGTTTTCCTTGTGTTGTATTTTCATTCTTGGGCTTACTTTCGAAAGTTCTTTGAACTGTTGGCAGAGACATAATTTGGACTTTTTAGGAATGAAAGAGTAGACACAATTTGTTTCAAAGTTAACTCTACTGACTCCAAAATTCACCAGGAAGTATAAAAATAAAGACAATGTTAAATAATAAAGACAATTAATTTATCATGACAGTACTCAGAGCTATAGACAAGACAATCAAGGCGAAACCAAAAATAGTCACAATCAAGATATGTAGACCTAAAATAAATGAAATTAATTATACTTTAGTAGCTAGACTAAATGGTATTGTATTGCAGTACTTTCTACCACATTCTATTGTTATGTTATTGTGTGATAACAATAGCTGTGATGTTTATTAAATAACAAATGATCACGGCAACAATTGCTAATAATTTGCCTCGTTATTTTCATAACATCCGCTCGTGATATCCAAACATCGTGATGGCGTAATAATATTGGGTATTTGAGCACGTTTTAGACAATATTGGAACGTTAAATTGATGGGTCAAATTTGCAAATAGTAATTTGATTGGATTTTAAATTGGAACACAATAAGAGTTATATTGGATCTAACTGCTAACTTACCGTTGTATAGTTTGTTCAAATATTCTGTATTTCTTTTAATTAATTTCATTCGGCTCCTTTCGCCTTATTACTTCCTAAAGGCAACTTTTCGCTATTTATCTCAAGTCCCATAAAAATATGATCTACAAACCAAACTTGAAGTCTAAACTTTTCCGTCAACCTGTCACATTTGTGACAAACGACTTTTTCATACAGAAATTACTTGTCCACTTGGTGTTGGACAAATTGGCCCTTAATCTACTTAGTATAACGGTGTCATCTCTATTGCATCTTCAAGGAAAATTCAATAGTCATATCAATCGTATGTGTAGTTTACTTAACCTTAGTTTTGTCACAACGGTTACCTTGGGCAAATTGCATGATTTTTGTGACCGCTTTACCTGTTTATACTTTCAAATAGTTCGTTGTTTTCTCAATTCGCTGGTGTAGACTGTGTTTTGTTTTTGTTTCTCTGTTGTCTCCAATGCTTTTTGGATGTCTCTTAACGAGTGGTTCCCAATAAGAAAACGTGTTTCGAACCTTTCGATATTGCGGCTTCTTTCTTTTTTTAAGTATCGTTTTAGTTTTGTTGGGGATTTAATGTCGTCATAATTTTAATAATTTATCCAAAACTTTTTTTTTACTGACTTAGTTGCCTTTAAACTTTAACCTTTTTTCTACATTATTTGTGACTTCATCAAGCTCAATTTTAAGGCTCTTAAATATTCCATCGCCTAAATCCAAAATCAAATTAACTTCGCTTCTTAATCCTTCCAAAAAATCTCGTACATTCCAGCCCGGAGCTCTGCTACTTGTCTGCCTGCAAATAGCTTAGTTACATACACAATAAAAAGACATCGGGCAACACCGGAAGCAATCAATTCCAGCGACAATAGACTCAATGTAGGAAGGTTAAGGATCAATCGGAGTACAATGCTGGTAACCTTCGGGTTCAGTTAAAATGATCACCGACTTAGTGCGTTGTATACAATAGAAATGTCTTTAAACTTTTAAGGACTTCTTTGTTTTTTACTTTCTAGAAAGTCTTTAAGGATTATGTGTGACTAATCCTGTTCTTTCTCCGTATCGGTATTTAAATCTTTGTTATTATTGACCTTTTCTCTTTCTTTGTCTGTATTTACATTTTCTTCAAGGTCAAGCAAATCTGAAAAAAGACGTCTTTTCCCTTTTTAAAGCTGTCAGGCAACGGTATCATAATTTTGCATTCATTTAAAACTGTTTGCATAAAATTCCATACAATAGAAATTTATTTCAAAGTCTTGGAAACCTTTCTATGATAGGATCCCAAGAACAGGTACACAAAAAATGCTTAGCCTCAATTCTAAATTAAAAAAAAAAGTAATCCTAACCTGTTTAGACAGGCTCAAATCTTTTTTGACTTGTTCGCCTTGAAATATTTTCCTGTTTCCTTAAGCTAAAGTTTTAAAATAGCTCTCAACACGTGCGAATAGTGTTTGCGTAATATTCAGTTAGTTAGTAGCTAAATTACAAATTATAAAGCCTATCGGAATCCTCTTTAAATGTTACAGAATATTAAGTACCTAGTACAAAAATCTACAGCTAGTTGACGCAATTTCATGGATTCATTTATTCAGTTTTGTCTACTGAGTCAACCTGAATTAGGTAGCTGTTTTAAAGACAACATAGCAAAATTAGACCCTGACGAAAACGCAAATGCAAATATAGAAGAAGAATACATTGCTAAAATGCTCATAGATAATTACTAACCTATGACTATATTGTGCATTATTGAAGGTAGAATCGTTACGGGCCGCGGTAAGCCGCGCATTTAGGCGGCCGGCCGCCAAACCACCGTTGAGCAAATGCGCAAAACCTTGAACACAGTTTACGTCCAACTGCGGCGGTATTGTTGGCCGTTTGCAGTGAGCTGTGGTTGGACGATCCACCGCCACATCGCACGAACATTCTACGACCACCTATCGGCGGTTCTGTTGAAAATAACGATGGAAAATGGACCTGTTAACTCGTGGCTATCGTTGCTTTAACTATTGGGGGCTGTGTATTGGCTGCAATTGATTTCGTAATTGTTTTAGGCTCAATCGAAACATGCAGGTTTCAATAGTCCCAATTGTATTCTACCAGTTCCATCACGTGTCGTATTGCTTCTCTATTTACAACTGCAGTTGTTTTTGTAGGGACAGTTCTCTCTATAAAAAAAGATTTGTGATCATTTTCGGTAATCATTAGAGTTCTGAAAGGGTTATTACAAAAACACAGAGAGAACATTAAACTGAATAATCCTAAAGATCTCCATTAAATGAACGGTATTTCATAAAGTGGTATAGTTCCCCACATTAATACATCTTTAAGAAAAACAAACAACTTGCATATGGCGCTATAATTATACTTAAATAACACAGAGATATTGTAATTACTACTCAATATAAAATTGTATATTCAATTGAAATAAAGAGTTACACACATGTCTCACAATAAGAAAAGGAAACTAATTAATATGTCAATTAATATGCTGAGAAAACATATGCCATTCAAGAACAACACTGAAATATACGTGCTAGGTTATGTTTGGCGCAAAATGGGAGAGATAGCGTTTATTACTCTACGTTTCAATTATTTTATTATTTGCCAAAGATGATGTAGATGTTATCTTTGAACCAAAGTTTACTCAGTTTTTGTCATAAATAAGTATTAATTTCAAAGGGCAATTTTCATTTAGCCCTATCAAACACCTGGATTTTGCCTATTTAATTAAGAACTCCATTACCGCTGAAATAAGACTGCAACTTGATTTTGAGAGTTCCAGAATTAGCCCTTTGATCTACTAAACTATTCTTCTCTGCTCTAGCAGACTAAAGCTCGGTTATTTAAAAGTGCGTACGACATGTACTACGTAAAACAACCTTTCTATCTATACTATCTTCCTCTAAATCTGTCTTATTCCAAAAAAAATATTTATTACTCTCTAATCCGCACGCTCAACCTCATAGCGAGTAAAATGGGCATTTTTTATTGTTCGCTGAGTGATTTCATAATGAAATGAGTTAACGATACATCAAGGCCCATTTATTGCATTGCCCTAGTCTGTAAGGATAAATAAAAAACCGGCCAAGGGTAGGGTTCCGTAGTTTAAATAAATAAATGTATAAATGTCATATTCGTGCCCGCTCCCCTTATCCCCTGCACCACGTCGCCCTCACACCCGGCTCGTTCAAGAATAGCCGCCGGCCAACGTGGAGGAACACGTGTCCCACAATGACTGCCACTTGTGTAATCCATGTCTTCTACACCTACATGTGTTAACTTGACCTGAGAATTAGTATGGCCTAGGAGATTACTTGCACTTGTGAAGAAGGTTTTATTGATTTTCACGTGGCATTTTCTTTGACCTTTTTGCTGGCCTTGAGAAAGCCTTGTTGCATCAGTATATTAGTCTAATCTGCAACTTGCTATACTTCATATCTTTACTTTGCAATTTGCCTCTTTTTTCCACAATATAGTTCAAGAGATTTTACAACCTCTGCGTCACCAATACGGTCTAAGATTCAAGTTTTTCTAGATTTACCTGCTCCTGCATGGTCCTGCCTAACTAAAACTTACTCATCTTTCAATGCCTGCAATATTTAAATGAATAACATTTCAAGACCATCATTTTAAAAAGGTTACTGGCATTCTACACAAGTCTACTAAAATATGTTGTTACGTTCATTATTTTAAACCACCCTTTATAGGTGTCAGGTATCTTCGACCTGTGGTTCTAATTTGAGAGAGAAAAGAATAGTCCGAGCCTATTTCAATTTCAAGGGCTTCATTGACATTGGCCGTAGTACTATCTAGTAGTGGAATAATACATAATGGAAAATCTACTACAGGACACATTATATATTCTACTACTCGTTTAGTGCAATGTATTATTTATGCTGTAGTAGGCTTACGTTGAATTGTAGTAGCTTCTGCTTGTTTTCTAGTCTTCGTTATAGCGCATAGAAACTAATTAAAACTAGCCTGTGTTCTTCTCTTGAGGTCAAGCTTACTTACTCAGTGTGAAATTTATTAAAATTAGGTTTATTGAGATTTAGTCGTTTGATACTTATCTATTTCGGATCTACATTCAATCGGACGGACGTGATTTCCTCACGATGTTTTTCCTTCATCAAATCTACATTTTTTCTTATTTGTAAAATAAGAAAAAATGTAGTATTTTTTAAGCCACGCAAATATGCAACATGATTCTTACTTTATACATTTTTCATTAGCACTGACTATTTAAACTTTTTATCGGGAAATAAAAACGCCAACGAATATGAATAGCTAATAAAATACAGCTTCAATAAATTAAGATATTACAATGCGTTTGCCAAGCGAAATAGTTAAAATAGCGAATGTCTTGAGCGATCATTTGCGAGTTTTTCTACAATTTATTGTCTGCATACTTGACGTCTTTATAACGGGTATTTTTGGATACTCGGTCAAGTGTGCACCGGGAGAAAAGTCGTGATGGCCCAGTGGATAAGGCGCCCGCCTCTCGTGTAAGAGGTTGTGGGTTCGAATCCGGGCAAGTACCAATGTGACTTTTTCAATTCATATGTACTTCCTAAAGTTTATCTTAGACATCACTGACATCCCGTGCCTCACGTAAAGCCGTTGGTCCCGGTTGTCATTCTTAGAACTTTGACAGTCGTTACGGGAAGCCAGAAAATCTGACCAGTCTAACCATAGGGTATCGTGTCGTCCAGTTTCTGGGTTGTGGAGGGCTGATAGGCAGTCGCTTCACGTAAAACACTGGTATCCAGCTGAATCCGGTTAGACTGGAAGCCGACCCCAACATAGTTGGGTAAAGGCTAGGGAGATGATGATCTAAATCATGGATTGTATCCTTGATTTTAAACTCGAAATCTCTTTTTCTGTTGGGTTTGGTTTGCTGTCTTTTTAAAAGATCGGTGAGGCAGCGGAGCGGTGCTATGAGCGAGTCAAAATTCCTCATAAACATAGAATTCGCGAGATTATGCAATTCAATCACCACTCCGCTGCCTCGCTACGCTCCTGTAGAAACACAGCCTTAAAAAATCTTTCGAGCCTAATCAGCTACGTTGGAGTCGGCTTACAGATCTGGGTGCAGAATAATATAAGGGTTTCAGTATTCGAAGTTGTTGCAACTTCCTATAAGACTTCCACAATCCATTTACACGTCAACTAATACGACACCCACAATGCCATTGTCTAATTTTCTGGCTTCTAACTACCGATATCAACTGTCCATGAGGACTTTAAAAACCCCTATCTGGAATCAAAAACATCCTCACATATTGATGGCACAAAATCTCCCGCCCCTATCTACCTGTCTGTTTGAAATTAATTCAAAGTCTACTGAACAGATTTCGCTAATAGAGTGATTAATGGGGCATGTTTAAGATTTATAACACGTGCGGAGCTGGGGAGGGTCGCTAGTCTATAGATATATAAAATGGTGAACTCACTGACTTATTGGTAAATAAATAAACGCACAGCCCAAACCGCTGGTCCTAGAGACATGAAATTTGCAGGATGTGTTCTTTGCGAAGAGTTGCTATCCATTAAGAAAGGATTTCTAAGGCCTCGATGACACTGGGCTAGTTTTCAAGCTGCTAGTCGGCGAGTTCGCGAGTAGCTTGTAAACTTGCTCCATGTCATTGAGCTTTTTACAATCTGCTTTTAAATATACTCTTACTCTCTCAGTCGCTGGCTTTTAAACTCGCCGACTAGCAGCTTGTAAACTAGACAAGTGTCATCGAGGCTTAAGAATTCGACCTAAGCAAGTAAAGAATTGTTAAAATTTTGACATCCAGGCCGGCGAAGCCTAGCTAGAATAACTAGAAGCTAGTGTCAAATAAAATTATACACAATAAATTAGACATTAAGTATGCAACTAAGAGTATTATGTGGTATAGAACTTCAAATGGTTGGCACGAAGCTCCGTGGGGGCGGGGGTAGCACGTCTTGTAAATATAATTTACAAACGTAGTACAAAATATTCTATGTAAAACGATTAGTATCTTTAGAATACCGTTCTGTCCCTCGCCGTGATTCATTCACGTTTGTGGCGTATTTATGGGGTTTGGTACACGCTAAGGATTATTGTGGCTATGGTTGGTTGTTTTGTCTGTCAGTTTTTGTATGGGAAGTTTCTTTATAGAGAAACTTATGTTTTATGAAGCTTTCAGTTCAGTTATCGCGGGAGTAGATTAAGTCATTATTATTATTATTTGGCTTCCAAAAGCTAGTTACAATGAAAACAATACAATTATACAAAGGACATATAAACAACAAGAAAAACAAAACATAACAGGGGAAAAAATTCAAAAGTAGTCACTTATTAAAAGTAGTCTTTATTGTTACCCGAATTTCAAGCCACCTCTTTGTTGACTTAAATTAGATCGATTTAATGGTTTTAACAAATAAACAGTCATACATATATATATTCACTCTTAAAAAACTGAAAAACGATCTCTTTCCCTTTTAAGGGAAAATTGTTGGTAATCTCACTTCAACATTAGTCACTTTTGTCACAATAATCAACAAACGTAGTTCTTTGGGTTTCTCCTGTTTTTTAGCAATTTCCATTATGTTCAATGGTTTCTGTTATTACAACTTTTACCCTTTCGCTATGCAAATTAAGAAAAGAACAAAAGTTACAAAGCCATAGAAACTTATGCCCTTACTAATAATCACTGTGTAAAGTTATGCAATGAATAAAGCCTGTGTAACCATACATTTTTTGACGTATAAACCTGTCATAACTTTATGCAGCGTTTATTAGTAAGGCGCTTAATGTTTAATTCCGTTATATTTAATACACTATTATACATCGGTTTGATTACATAAACATATTAAAAGATTGTTGGAAAAATCTTTTTCGAATACAGTTCAAGTAATTTGTTTCAGTTAGTATTAATTTCCCAAAAGTTTTATAGTTAGTTTATATTGTTAACAGTTCTACGATATAAAATTGTCAACTTTGTCAGTTTTGTATCAATTACTTAACTGTTAAAAAACAATATTATATTCTCAGGTTAAGATTATTATTGCATAATAAAATTTTGATGAAATTCGCTCATAGAATAAATGAATTTGAATTACATATACGAGAAAAAAAATGTAATTACTCACTCCAAAAGATAATTTCATAGAGAAAAGAATGAGCAAGAACCTTCTTTCTCGAAATATCAATTCACACTTTCGCAATACTACCAACATAATAAGTTATTGCTTAAGGTGAGCTACCAGTCTACCACCATTAATTACGTGAGACTGTTGGCCGCGTGATAGCGTTATCTATTTAGGTCGCGGTTACGCCTTTACCGGCAACCCGAAATCCGTTTGATCGATTGTGGTAAACAACCTATTTTGATAGTGGTATCTTTGGTTCAGAATTGCTTCCGTTAGGGAATAGTGTTGATGTTCAGGAAAAAAAATGTGTTCCATTTTTAAATATTACAGCTGTTGTATTTTTTTAACAGAAACTGTAAAAACTTACATGATTTAAATCATTAAACAAGGATGCCATGGCTAAATATGAACTAATTAATGTTGTTCGGGATGATGCAAGTATTTCAATATTTTTTCATTTTATTTTATTTCTTACATCGAAATCCATTAAGGGCTTTAGAAGTTGCGGTGGTTTAAAGAAACTCATACATACAAACATACATGATCCCTTAAAATTCATTTTGTGAGCAGTTCTGTAAAAAAATACTTCAAAAGGAGTTTTATAACTAGAATATTCCATTGACCTTTAGAAGAATCTATTTTTAGATAGTTATATAAAATGTTATCAGGACCTAAACATATTTCCTGGTAAATTCAAGTTTGCAAATAAATTTCGATATTTCTTAGTAAAGTCAATGTATTTCTTGGTAGACGTAAACAATAATAACTATGAACTATCTTCGCGAATCAGTGAATATCTATGTTATTCTGATCACAAAGTGTTTACATAGATATAAAAAAATAAGACCAATGAATATAACGCGTATTAGAATGGGCCCATGGCTGTCTCGCCTCTCATGCATCAGATGGTTTTTTAAATTCATATGTACTGAAGCATCCTGAGCGTCACTGACATAATTATGTGATGGAAAACATCAGAAGGAAACCTGAAGGCCTAGCCAAGTGGCATTGTAGAATAGAAAACGAAAACGAATAGATTGTCAAATGTATGGAATTGACATAAGCTTTCGCTAAACAATTTGACATCTCCATACATTTGACAATCGTTTTCGTTTCGCTAGCTATTCTACAATGCCACTTGTCTAGGGGGGCTGACCTTATATAATAAATGACAGCCTAATATCGCCTTTACGCCTTGAGCAAACGACAATTAATGCAAGTACCCACGGAGTGACGTCACGGACGCCGAGTTGACCACTGTTCGTGTGCGGTTGTTATATTAAAATAAATAAAACAAGTCTTGTTATTGCAACAAAAAGTGAATTAAATTTAATAAAACACTATAACAGATCACATAGATTGATATCCAGTGTGTTAGTGCAGTGCATATAATAAAATATCGCTAAAAACTTAAAACTATTTACAGTGACTATAACATTCACAAATTTACCTACCCTAAACACTAAAAATATAAAAAAAAACAAGTGAATAAACTCTAAACTATCTGCAAAGTGTTGCCCGTGCCTATTCTTCTGCTTATCCCAGTGACGTCTCGCGGTGTTATGGTGATAGTACTTAACCATTGATATTCCTATAGAAACCATAACATTGAAAACTATAAACAGCGACATCTATCGTCACGGCTCAATATTAAGATCAGCTGGTTCAATCAAAATCAATTAATATCACTATGCCGGCAGCAAAGTGTGGAGGTTGTGCAAAATACCTTTCGCCGATAGAGGCCGCTAAATGCAACCAATGCAACGCCTACTACCACCGCGCCTGCGTCGCCCTCCCAGCTGTGGGTCTCATCGCTGCCACCTGGCGCTGTCCTGAGTGCAACAGGAACGTGGTGAGGGACAACAAGGCCGATACACCTGTGCGAGGAAGGACGACCATTGTACACGCGGAGACATGCACCCCTGAAGAACTCATGGATACAAGTCAATTGGACTCCTCTGCGCTCAATGTCACCTTAAACTCTTCCCCGGACTTCGCCGCTGAGCTGCACCTATTTAAAGAGGAACTTCGGAAAGAGTTCCGCCAAATGCATCTCGAACTGCAGCAACTACGAGATGAAATGGCGCAGTTGCAAGTTTCCCTCAAGACGTCGGACGAGCGCATGGACAACCTGGAGGTACGACTGAGTTCTATGGAACTCAAAGTAGAGCAAAAAATCCTCACGTCAGATCCGAGTCTTCATAATACCATCGCTGAATTGAAGATGCAGCTCAACGAACGCGATCAGGAACTGTTCAGCAACGACGTAGAAATCACCGGGATTCCTGAGAGCAAAGAGGAAAGCACCCTCCACATTATAAAGACTATGGCTGTTAAACTCGGAGTTAGCATTGATGAGAGGGACGTGGTTCATGCCGAACGGGTGGGATCTACACTTCGTAACAGAATAGATTCCGCTGGTGGCAACAACTCTGCCGATCCCGCTGTGTCGAGGCCGCGAAGTATAGCCGTGCGCTTCGCTAGGCGTGCGACGCGCGATACACTGCTCCGCGCGGCTCGTGTGCGCCGCGGCCTGTGTACGGATGACCTCGACATACGTGGGTCGTCACCGCCGCGTCGAGTCTACATCAACGAGCGCCTCACCAAACAGAACCGCCAGCTCTTCTATCTTGCTCGGCAAGCAGGGAGTAAGCAAAACTGGAGGTACGTGTGGACGAGAGGTGGGAGGATCCTGGCCCGCAGAGTGGATGGAGACAAGGCGGAGCGTGTCAGATGCGAAGATGATGTCGTCAGAATTTTTGGACAATAGTCTGTTCGCTCACTAATCTGATTTGTTTATATAATTCAATTTGTTTTCATGAGCCTACAAAGCTGTGCGTGTTTCCTGTAGTACCTTTTGGCAATTTTCTTTACCATCAAACTATATTTATTTACAATTCTATTTTAAGGAAATCTTTTTACTATCAAACTATATATACAATTTACAATTTTATTTTAGGAAAATCTTTTTATAATCAAACTATATTTAATTACAATTTTATTTACATATTTACAGTCGCACAACCAATTTTATCTGTTATTTTTACCCACATTAATGATATCAAATCAAATTACTATTTACTCCACATCTTATCTTATACTCCTAATACAATATTTACAAACTTTACTATTTACAACCATCATTCTTATTCATTTTCATTACACAAGTTATTAATTTATATATTCCAAGATATGAAATTGTTTATTCCAATTATTTATAATATTTGTAACAGCAATGTTAATTTGATAACACTTATATTTATAATACTGTACATTTTTAAATTACACAACTTACTAACTCACAAGATCCACAATATGAAGTCTTTGTTTGCAAATGTTGCTAAAACCAACAATGATTTTAAATTATTAATGTGCATTTTTTACATGAAATCTTTATTTACAATTTTCTATATGAAATCATTATTTATATTATTTTACATGCAATTATTATTCACTATTCTTTATATTTACAACCTTTTACATAATGACATTACTATCACCATTCGATTATTATTTTCAATTCCTTGTATTTACAATTTTAATATCAAATACAATCTCTTTAATTTCATATTTTTTTATATCATGGTATCATTCTTTACAATTTTAATAACTGACTGCAATGCTTATATATTATGTAGTCTGATTCAGTGTTTCCACATCGCTGAATACTTTACCACATTAATTAGACATGCCTGAAAAATATCTTAAGGTTGGTTTGTTAAATGTTGGCTCCCTTGGCACTAAACATGATGACTTTATAGCAGCGGTGGAAAGACATTGCTTTGACATAATAGCAATAAACGAGACTTGGCTTCGACAGGGTGAGGAGGGGCGAGCTCCCACAGTGCCAGGCTACCTCCTGCGTCACACGCCGCGACCTCTTTCTGTGCATGGGGGCCGCGGGGGAGGTGTGGGGTTCTATCTCAAACGCGGCCTAACCGCACGGACCTGGTCTGCCCTAACGGACCCCAGGTATGGGTCTATCGAGCAAATGTGGCTTACCGTTACAATAAACGGATGTAAAATTGCTATCGGCACAGCCTACCGCCCGCCTCGCTCTGACCTGGATCTCTTTCTCGACGCGATTACAGACTCCATCAGTTCTATGGTAAACTGCGACCACTATATACTGCTTGGTGATTTTAATGTAAACCTCTTGAATGTTGACGGTCAATCGAAAAGAGTAGATGAGTTTTTAAAAAGCCTTAGCCTGCAGCAGTTAGTCAGCTCTCCCACTCATTTCACAGACCACAGTGAGACGCTTATCGATCTTGTGTGTACCAACCTCAACCCCAGAGGGATATCTGTCGAGTCATTTGGTTCAACAAACGGGCACTCGCTAGTTATTTGTGAGTTTAACATCAGGTGTAGCAAGTACAAACCTCACTTAGTAACATATAGACCACTCAAACATATAAACAAAGATTTATTGGACCGTGACCTGTCACACATAGACTGGAATGACATCAGTAATTTGACAGATGTCAATGTTATGGTTCAGAAATTCAATATGTACATTTTGAACATATTTGATTTGCACGCTCCGATCAAGTCATGTTTAATTAAAAAACCTTCCCTCCCTTGGATAACGGACACAATTAAGTACATGATGCATTTAAGGGATAACGCACTTGCCACATTTCGTAAGATCAAGTCAGATTCAAAAAAAACATATTATAAGGAGCTGAAATCACTTGTATCAAGTTCTATATTCAGAGAGAAGGTTGCATATTTTAAGGTAAATATTAATGAAAAAATTAAAGACCCAAAAACGCTTTGGAAAAATTTAAAAAATACCATACTGCCGTCAAACCAAATAAATGACCTTCCACAGCACCTCACTGATACGGATCAAATAAATAAACATTTTCTGAACGTTCCTGGCAATCCCTCTAGTAGTATGTCGCGGGTAGCTTACTTTAAGTCTCACCGTTTTAGCGATGCCACTTTTACACTGCACCCAGTAGGTACCGAGGAAGTAATGAGATATTTTGGACAGCTTAAATCAAACGCTGAAGGTTGTGACAAAATAACCCTGAATATGCTTTTATTTACACTTCCACACACGTTGAAAGCAATTACTGACATAGTAAACAGCTCTATACTTTCCTCAACCTTCCCTGACGCCTGGAAGACTGCGATGGTTAGGCCAATACCCAAAAAAACAAATCCGTCAGAGTTAAAAGACCTTAGACCAATAAGTATTTTGCCTTGCCTATCCAAAATTGTTGAAAGGGCTGTTTACAAGCAAGTGTCACAATACCTGGAAGAACAATCTATTCTACCTGAGCTTCAATCGGGCTTCCGTAGGGGACGCAGTACTTCTGCAGCTCTTCTGGATGTGACAGACAATATTCTGTCTGCGCAGGACAAGGGCATGTGTACTATCCTTGTCCTACTTGATTTTTCGCGGGCTTTCGACTGCATTAACATTAAGCTGTTCTTATCTAAATTAAATTACTACGGCTTTGACAGCCAAACGACAAACTGGTTTAATAGCTACCTTAGTAACCGCCAGCAGCGTGTCGAAATCCGCCAAAGTAATGGCTTACATCTTGCATCGTCTCTCACTCCTGTTGATAGGGGCGTACCGCAGGGATCGATTCTCGGCCCTCTCATCTTCATCCTGTACTGCGCTGACATTATAAATTCTATTCAGAGCTGCAGGTACCACATTTACGCTGACGATGTTCAAATGTACATTTCGTTCAAACCTAGCGAATATGACAGTGCTTTGAAGGTCTTGAACGATGATCTCGATAGGATAGCAGCTTGGGCAGAAAGCAACAGCTTGGTTCTCAACCCGGCCAAAACCAAATATATGTTGTTTGGTACAAAAAATCAAATTAATGCATTACCGGCAACTCTTAATGTTACCTTGCTAGGCAAATCGGTAGATCGGGTAAGTGAGGCGCGAAATTTGGGCCTAAATATGGATACAGGTCTGCGGTATGAAGGGCATGTGGCAGAGTCAGTCCGGAACTGTTTCTATCGGCTTAAGGTCCTATACAAGATAAGGCCATACTTATCCGAGGAACTGCGCGTTCAGCTGGTTGAGTCGCTGGTACTGTCAAATTTGAACTACGCAGACACAGTGTTCGGTCCTCGGCTCCTAGCTAGAACCGACAGGCTTATCCAGAGAGTACAAAACGCCTGCGCTCGATTCTGCTTTGCAATCCCGTACAGAAGCCACGTAACTCCTTTTTTAAACAAGCACTCTATTTTAAAAATGAAGTCACGCCGGAAGCTACATTTAGCGTGCCTACTATTTGGGGTTATTAATTTCAAACAGCCGAGTTACTTGTTTAAAAAGCTGAGCTGGATTGCAGGCAGAAGGGAATGCGCGGCCAGACAATGCTCACTGCAGCTGTCTACCGAACCACACAAAACTGCGGCCTTCAGAGGTAGTTTTAGATATGCGGCATCCAAATGCTGGAATAATATCCCACCCCCTATTAGAAATCTAAAAACACTAGGCACTTTTAAAAGAACATTACGTAGATTTCTTTTAGATACACAAAGGGATCTCGATATGGTTGCCGCAAATACTTCTATTATATAGTTGACAGCGACAAAACATGTCTATTTTCTGTTCTTTTACATATGTAATTTTATTATGTTTGTTGAATTTGGTCGTGACATATTATTAAATGTACTTACGTGGATACTTACTTGTGAATAATGAACACACATAATACTCTTAAAATAGCATCACTTTGCAAGTAACACAGACTCTTTACTAGTGATTACACCCACACAAATAATTTAAATTATATATGAATATTTTCCTTTTACCCGCACACTATTTTGTTACTTAAATCTTTTTTTTTTTTCTCCTTTTACTTTCGCCTTCTTGGCGTCCCTGAGTCACCTGGTTCCAGCAGAATACCAGCGTCAGGTATATGCTGAGCCTATACCTGACATATGCTGAGCTGGACTCCCATTTGGTGCAAACCAGAGACACGCACTGCTTAGTCACTTTAATTTTCTTTTTTGTAATATTGTTTTTATTTTGTGTATGTCATGTGTTTTGCTCCGAATAAATTTGTTATCTATCTATCTATCTATCTACCCGTGGACCCCTCTCTGTATGAGGAAAGGCTTTTCCTTATAGCACAGTGAGGTAATAATAAGCTGGTATAATATGTCTATAAAAATCATTTCGCTACTTTTCCCGACAGTATATAAACTCTAAATTAAACAATTCAAGATATTTATCACAACATCTCATGACGGATGTGTCGTAAATAAAATTTATTCTCACATAACCACCGCCATATTTATTTTGAAATAAAACAACGTAAAATAGTATCACAAGAATTACAACCGACGTAAATCATTGCTCGGAAAACAAACAATGAATTGTAGAAAATGTAAATACCGTACGATATTAATGACAGTCACAAGAAATGTTACGAGTCTTGATGTTTTGCCAAAAAGATCAAAGGGGCGACCTTGAGGAACGCATGCGCTGATAAACAGACGATGCTGTGCACCCTGTATATTATATACAACTACGGATATACTAGACGTCATATTTTTTATGAACTGTAATAAAATTACAAAGGATTTTTTTTTCTTTTGTCCGGGTGGGTTTACGTACAGTCGAAAGTAAGATATTTCTTACAGAATTCAATCATCATACCTCTAAAGCTCTTAGTTACGAGGTTATAACCAAGATAATTTTTTGCAAAAAAAAAACTGACTTCCCTCGATTTTGGCATGATACCATCATCAAATAAAAAAAAGAATTGTTCAAATCGGTTGGTAAACGACGGAGATAAACGCGAACAAACATTAAAAAAAAACATTCGAATTGAGAACCTCCTCCTTTTTTTAGAAGTCGGTTAAAAACCGATCATTGTTTTATATTCGTTGCATATAAGAATGAAACTTGACAAAGCCTTCCTCAACTAAACCGTCACTTGTTGGTCGCAGAAAATCCGGAAAAACGGTGTAGATGACAGAAGAAAATCCTATTAGTTCCTCTGCTGTTATTTAAACAATTGCAAACAATAAATACCACTTAAGTGTCCGCCGACATTAGGGCTTTAGGAAAGGATTATGATCCCACTCCGTGTTAGATCCCAAAGACAATTAAATAAAGCCTAAAGCCAGTTACACAAAGTTGGACAAAAGCGGTGTTCCCGGGACCGGGCAACTTGCGGTCGGGACAAAGGTCTTTTGTTTACAACTAATGTACGGCGTGCTTTGTCACTGCGGCTAAATTTTGACTTATTAGCGGGCCATCCACTAGCGTTCATTCCTTCAGGCTTGTCCCGTCGTGCAATCCGTACAGAAAAGCGACGGGATAAAATAAAACCGTTGAAGCCACTAACTAAACCACAATCCTTCGTTCTTTCCCCTCGCTTTATCACGACGCGCCAGTCCGGCAGGAAAAACAATCCTTCAGTGACCATCCACACGTTTGTGTACATTCCTGTCACTTTGCATCTTGTCAGCCATACCGAGGGATTGCGCGTGTGTGGATGGTGACAATCCTCTTATTTTATGAAGATTGTTGTCATTTGAAAGGAATGCTCGTCATTTTGAATAATCTTTAAGGATTATTTTCATTTTGCAACAACATGTGTACCCGTAAGCAAGAGATTGCTATTGCTTTTAGTTTTATTGCGAGTGATCTATTTAAACCTAAAAGAAGACACAGAATGTGGATAAAAAAGTGGAAAAAGATATTATTTTAAGCTATACTTAAAATAATATAACTTATTTTGTTTTAACTTGTTTTTTTTTAATTTTAAATGTTTTTGTTTTTTTTAATATTAATATTTAAAAATGTAAATAATGCACCCTTGTAATACAATCTACTATTAAAACGAGCGCTCAATCACGCCGGACAAATAAATAGACACTAACTTGATCACAGAGCTGTCGCGACAGGACTGGTAGCGAAGTTTTAATACCGTCGTTCTTTCTCGTTCTTGCAAATCCACTGGTGTTCATTCCGTAAGGATTGTCGCGACGGTACGGGTGGCGGGATTTTAATACCGTCATTCTTTCTCGTTGTTGCAAATCCACTGGTTTTCATTCCGTAAGGATTGTCGCGACGGGATGGATGGTGGGATTTTAATACCGTCATTCTTTCTCGTTGTTGCAAATCCACTGGCGTTCATTCTGTAAGGATTGTACAATCCGGCAGGAATGAACGCTAGTGGATGGCCCGCTTTTGTCGTGGAGCAACGTGACGGTGTATGTAAGGCCGAATGTTCCACATTTCGAGGTTGGACTCTTATTCTTAATATGTTGAAGAAAAAGTAACGGCAGTGAAGTTTCGACTTATAATTGAATTGTTTGTGAATAAAAGCTGTTATCTGTCCAATTATTTAGATCGAAAAACCTAAGTCTGAATATTACTTATTATAGTATATTATAATACTAGCGACCGTGTCTTCATAAAAAAACGAATTTCATTTATAACTCAGACATTCTTACCTGCTAGGGCTGCTACCAACTTCCACTCATCAATTTTTATGAAAAGACCAATCATTCTAATCCCGTTAAGTAGCCCCATATTTTTTTAATTGCGTATAACAACAACTTATAATAGAATTCAATTACATTGAATTTTTAAGCGGCAAAATATTATATTTCATACTTTAAGAAGTCATGGAACCGTAAAAAAAGCGTTTTGACGTATCAGCTGCCTTAAAAATATGCATTTAATATGAAATGCATTCAATGAGTTTATTGAAGCGAAGAAAATTATATTTTCTAATAAAAGATTTCAACAAGGAGAGTAATGCGTATCATTGAATTCTTAAATGATATTGTTACGATTGTATGGAAGTAGAAAGTACATAAGCCAAAGATTTGGGTTACATTTTTTCTCACTTTATAGTAAAGGAATTGAATATGAATGCAACGAATTCTAAGTTAATAAAATTGCATACTTATGGAGAAAATACATTTTAATCGAAATTGTTTGCACTTAATTCGAACTTAAAGTTACACTATAATGACACGTAGATTAAGGTTACATAATGAAAAACATTTTTTCAGTTATGTCACAAGATATCGATATTTACAAAGAAAAACGTGTTGGGCCTGTAGTCTTGTGTCGGAATGTAAAAAGTTAATCCATTACGATACGATAACGAATAATCTTGCCACGCGTTGATTGATTACTATATACTACATACATACGGTTATGTTTATTTTATAAATTTCTTTCATATTAGTCTAATACAACTCCAAGTCACTTCAAGTCGGAGAGACTCTCAATGGTGCCGATTCTCTTGTGCACAAACTAACGTAAATTTAAGATAAGTGCATCTTTCTCTTTCCTTTTAATTAAGAAAAGGACAGAAGAGCAAATATTAGTTAAGTCCTGTCAAATTTAGACACTCCATAGGTAATTTAGACGCAATTTAAAAACGTGGCGTCTAAATATACGTCAATTTTCATCAGGCGCTGTCTAATTTGACAGGATTAAACTAAAATGTATCTTCTGTCCTTTTCTATAAGAAATGGAAAGAGAAAGATGCACTTAACTTAAATTTACGCTAGTTTGTGCACAAGAGAATCGGCACCAATATGTACCGTTACCGTCTTAAGCCTTCACTAACTTTTTTTTCTGCGGCTTCACCCCTAACTTTGTACACACTTATGTCTTGTATTTTACCCCCCGGGGGTAGAATAATCTAAAAAAATCACTTTTAATTTTACGTTATAAAAACTGCACTGTGAAAATTTCAGCTTTAGTACTTTCCACTGTGCTTAAATTACCTCTAAGCGTACTCCTTGAAAAATGAAGAGTAGTTCCTGTAAAAGTTCACCAAGCAGAATATTTAGACAATTTCACAATTCATTTGTGTTAAAAGTAGGTTATGTTGAGCTATATACAGGGTGCACCGAAGCGTGTGTTGCCAGCGATCGTACGCCGCATGGCCACAGAACTACGTCTCCGCATCATTTCAGACATACATTCCTTTTTATAACGTCTCATGTTTCTTTAAGTTTTTTTAAACCTTCGAACACACGTGATTCGGGACACAATAACAGCGCGACAGCCGGCTGTCGCTTGGGCGTCGAAAGGTTAATAGGTATTTGTGTGTCGTGGTCTCATTCTAGAATTCATGTTTTCGTAAAATGTTCTAACGGTCTAACCTAACCACATAAAAAAAATATTAACATCATTATACTTATTATATAAGTAAAATGACAGTTAATAAAAACCGCCGCAGTAACAAATGACAATTTAGTTGGTTGTATTATTTCAACCAAAGGAAATGGTAGTTAGGTTAAATAATTTTTGTATTTATAGAGGAAGGTTAAATAACATTACATTTGACGAAAAGACAAGGGTGAAACCGCGGGTTATAGCTATTTTATTACTAAAACTTGTACCTACATCTAAATCTAAACGTTTTGTAAGTTGTAACTCATTACAAAATTACGTTTAAATGTAAGAAAAACAGTATTACAAAATCGTAGCCAGCAAAGTATTTCTGTGCAATTAAATGTGCAAAAAAAAAACACGAATTAACAGCGCAATTCAACCGGTAAACCGCTATTTATACGTATTACAAACACATCGAATCACTGTAAATAAGCTTTATTACCTATGTAATAATACTCATAACAGCACCTAACGTGTAATTTTGAATTTTCTATTTCCAATCTTAAAATTACGAAGTGCAATCGGGTACAGTTCGGTTAACGTCGGCTGGAATTGACCAATCGCAGCGCTGGGTTTGAAAAAGGAAGATGCTGTTGAGATAGATGGGCCGCATTACCGTTAATGTTCGTTGGTTATTACTGGCCGGTTTATTAAAGAAACCTTTATAAGGAATAATATTGGTTATGGCTTTAGTTTGCGTGAAAGTGGCTGTTCACACACCTACTCGCTTGTTATAATAACGTTGCTTATCGTGGTATTCTGAGCTTCATTTTGAACTATTCTTTTTTATTACTTTCTCAATAGGATCCACTTACGATAAAGCTGGTAGTTATAACAAAGTTAAACCGACTAATAAATGGAAAAGCCACAATACAAGATCTAGAGATTGTAATCCTAAGTTTTCTTTCCCGGTAAAGAATGTTCGCAAACGAAGAATCCAATTTCACTCAATTCCATATAAGTACCTTTTAGTTTTCCTCCCATGTCGGGCGAGCCACATAACGTAGTTATGTTTTACTTTGCAGATTTTATTATGTCATTTTTATGTTCGAATTCTAATCGCATACCTAACCTACCTATTTAAAAATCATTAGTCACCAAAGTCAGACAGTTCTTTCTTTAACATTTCTCTCTTTGACATTTATTTCTGACATGTTCTCCATTGCTTAACACATTTCACTTCTCCAAAAATCTTTACCCTTAAAATCTGCAGCCTTATTATTTTTACCATTAACTTTTATCTTTTGATAGTTCTTCTATTGCATCTTCAGTTGCAGGAGAGCTATCCTCCAAATAAATTAGCTCCTTTAAAACACAGAAACAGTTCTTAAGTATCCTTCATTCATCGTAACGACCAAACTTTAAGAGTCCTTTCAGATTCATAAGAATTTAAAAACACTCTTGTCACTCCACATGTACTTGACCTTCTTATTTCCTTTCTTTTTTATTAATTTATCTTCTCTTTCTCTATCTCCTACTAATTCCTCATCTCTTTCTCTTTCTCCTATTCATTTCTCATATCTTTCCAGAGCTACCGCGGTCGTAAGCCCCTCGGCGGCACAGCGGGTGTGGCCGGCGCAGGAGTGCCCGGCGTGGCAGCCGCCGCGTCCCCCAGCCCCGCCCCGCAGGCCCCGGCGGCGCCGAGCCCTGCTCCAGCCACCACGCCAGCTATGAAGCAGGAACATCCCAGCCAGCCCATGGTAAGGATCTACTTAGTTTTCCATCGGCAGCAAACAGAACTTTATGGCTAATAGTCTTGGCAATAAGGATCCACAATCGACCTAAAGAGGCATGAAATAAAATATGACGAGACTATGCACTCTTAGACTCCAAGTCATTACAAGACCAAGAAAATTTCGTGTGGATCAACCTATGAACTGAACACGGAAAAAAAAAGAATTCAGAATAAAACCTAACCTTATTGCTTGCGATGGACTTAAAAACCCTGCTCGTTCAATTAACTAGACGATAAAGTAAAATGCCAATACTAACGACTAGTTAATAAATACGTAGAACCTTCTTCGTTCAAAGCACCGTTATGTAGATTCATTGCAATTCTCTCGTCTATTTTACTTTAAGGAAATGATGGAACCAATCAAGCCTATTCAAGTCAATCTTCATCTAGGACTTGATTAAGTACTGAATTTAAATGAAGACTTAGGATGTGCGTTAGTGGTTTCAACCGTACTCAAGCGTAATTATGCAATTTAAGATAAACTGCTAGGTAGGAACCGTTATTTTTATAACCACATGAAAGTCTTAGTATTTCATTACCATTCTTCAATTAATTCAATAGGTTTAGATTAACTGTAATGTTTACTATGTACTTACCGGTATTTTTATTTTCATTACAACCTTGCTACACTCGTAAAACATACTGAACTGCTCGAACAGCGCCATAAAAATTTATCTGTTCTCATAGTTTGTTTGAATACAACTGCAATTATTATGAATGGCCGCCATCATTGAGTTATTCACTACAAAAGTTAACATTAATGCCAATAACGTTGCAGTACACGATAATTATGTTAATCGTAATGTTTACCGCCCAATTGACTTGTCGACGTTAAAATAAATGACACATTCGCTCGCCTTTATCCACGAAATTAACATTTTGGGAAATAAAAGCTGCCGTGAAATTGTACGTGGAACAGAGGTATCATTATTACACGCAGAATAACACATGATTATGGTTTTATAACAGTGAAGTGTGGGATTTGCATAAGTGTATCATAACGAGCCATTGGCGTAATCGCTGTCATTTAATGGTCGGTTTTAACAAGCTGCATGATTGCTTTATAAGTAATTACTGGTCCGGACATGGTAATTGTGTTTATAAACGTATGCCTGCTTTATTATTTATGATAGTATGAACATCGGTGACGGTGTTGTTAGTGGTTCATGCTCTTTACTACTTTTAGGCGTTTCATTTTCGTGATCAGCCAAAGAGAAAACCATGAACATGGTGGATTTTCTCCTGGAAGCCATGT
The DNA here is from genome assembly GCA_033675125.1 of Athetis lepigone. Classification (NCBI taxonomy): domain Eukaryota; kingdom Metazoa; phylum Arthropoda; class Insecta; order Lepidoptera; family Noctuidae; genus Athetis; species Athetis lepigone. Next base: position 3,953,208 of record CM066229.1, on the reverse strand, counting down.
TTGTTAGCGAGATTTCATCCTTATGTATTTATATTTATTTATTTACACTTTATGCACAAAGTTCATGTACAGAGGTGGACTTAATGCCTTAGGCATTCTCTACCAGTCAACAATCGGTAGTGCAGAGATATGATGGCAGGTGCAAATATAAAGTAAAAAACAGATGTTAATTATTACAAAAATTACAAATCAATAAAAATACATATATACGTACTAAAATAAATAAGCAAATATATATTATGCAAATAAATATATGTATAAGAAAGATGGTTATGAGAGTACTCTACCTAATTGAGCTGTATTGTATGTATTATAATAGGTCTCTGGATGCTGCTCCGCTCCCATGGTAGCGTGACGTTAGATAATCTATGTCTTTTTCCCCTTTCTGATATATAAGCTATGTTACTGTAAAAGGCTCCTCAATACTCAGTGCCCAAAACAATATTTGTATCTATTTACAACCTCTTTAGTCCTTGATTTTTAATACTAAGCCTAGCTAGCACTAAAATCTTCAGTTCTTTTAACTTTTTTTAATTACCAAAGACCCAAATAGAAAAGACAAAAAAACGGAGCCTGTTGTCCCAAAAAAGGACTCAGAAAGCAAATTGAATTGTTAAATTTTCGTAGGTAAATGCGCTCGACAAACTTATTCAATTTATTTATTCCTCTTTCGTTTGCATTTGACAAAAACGTCTTTGTGACTGTTTTAATAAAATTATAATTGAGTTTGTGTTAGACAATTGCTTTTTGAAATGGAAGGATTAAAAATTGGATGCAATTATAAATGTTCCCTTTAAGATTTTTAGTTGAATTATCTGTTACAATACGAGGTAGGAATAGGGTATTTGTGAACCGCGAAACCACGAAAGGCAGCTAGTAAAGCTAGTATTTTAGGAAAGTAACAACAAACTATAGAAAAATACACCATTTACTTCCGAATAACAGAACTGTGGGGGATACTTTACCCCTTTAGTTATTTCAAGACTTTTAAGTACATCGAAGTTCCAGTCTGAACCAAACTCTAACAACACTACGTCTAGTTCAAATAACTAGTTTTCCATAACAAGATGTCAAAGTGGGAAATTTTTAATTTGCGCCCGACGCCCCAACTTTGGCAATTTCAGTGCAATGCGCCGAATTTATGTCCGTACCGCGCTTTTCTATTTTATTTTAAACTGGCCAGTTATGTGGCAAGACTGGCGACTTGCGTAATGAACAAGAAAGTTTGTTAATTTCAAAATAGGAACGATTTAAATCCAACGGTTTTTTTTAAGTTTCAACCTCCTTGCAGACCTATTTGTTTTAATATTTTCTTGTGTAAAGTGGGTGTGTCCTAACTTGTCGTTTTTCTGCAATTAAACTTTAATCCTAAAATATTTTAATTGGGCCATTTCCTCGACAGAACAATATTAGAAATACTCAAAACAAAAGCTATGAGCTACAAATAAATTGAATTTGATTGTGACTATGTATCGGAATGCCCATTCACGGTGGAAATTGGCAATAATCGCCATAGTTATAAGACTGGTATTGTTCAGGGATAATTCATTAATAACAACAAACACGATAAATTATTTATTATTATCATCGTTATTGTGAGGAAATAATTTATATCCGAAGTATTTTACCTTTTATTTGTAAGGAATTCATTGGAAACCTTTTATTAGTTTTTATAGAAAATAATTATTTTACTTATTATTTCTCCTTCATATGTAGAGGGGTCATTCATAATTATAGTTTTCAATTATATTCAGAATGCAATTACGGCAAGATACAATTGTACTTAAATAATGGCAACAATGTATGTAATTGCCATTGGGTAATAAACAAAGCCATTGTCACCTCTACTTTATCACAGTGTATTCTATTAATCTATGGCAGAAAATAAGTTCGTAAAGTTTCATTTAGTGGAATCGCCTGTTTGGTATTAAAAAAAAAACTAAAATCAAATAAAATCCTGAAAATGTTTGGTACTGGCAATATGTTCCCAAAAAGCTTCGTATTTCAATTTTATTTCAGTGTTTTTTATAGTCAACTAAAAAGCCGTCTACACCAACCTAATAGTAATTAGTGAAAAAGCGAGTGAACAGCACGCGTCTAGTAATAAACAAGAATAATCTCGTTATAGAATCTCATTACGACGACATAACAAAGTTTTAATTACGGACGACGTACGTAGGTACGTCGGCATGTTAATAAAATATTACCTAACTTGGTAAAAGGCATCCCCTTCGCGCAGAAATTAAAATCTTAGAAACTTGAACGAGTTTTGAAGGAGCATTACATTATAATTTGTTACGCAAGATATTTACTTTGGCCTGCCAACGCTTAACATGCTTAAGTTTTGTAATTTCATAATTTTCCTTCAGTTACGTTGCGTTATTAGAAAAACGAACAATAATGGGTTTTGAAACTTAATTTTACAATTACGAGCCAGTTTGTGCTTTAACGTCTTTGTTATAGGAAACAATTTAGTTCTTTGCAAGCATCTCTTACCGTCTAACGAGTAGCTTTCTTTTTTAGTGTATTTTAATAAAATGTCTTAGCAGAATTTGGAACAGAGCTCTTATAAAAATACTAATACTAGTCTATAATTATATTACCCACTGCATACTAACTTCTCTTTTTAATCAATTTCACAAAAGAAGGAAGATCTCGATTCGGCTGTATTTTCTGCCTTCAAAGAAGAGGGTTTCTTCTCTGTATAAAAAGAGCCACAGACTGCTACAGAATACAACACTTGCTCAAGGCGGTTTACATTATACACATTTACCAACTATTTTGTTCAACACCTTAAGTAATAAATCCATCAAAGATCTCTGCCATACACATGTAATTCAGCATGACGCTTGTATAAACAAAAATGATTCGCGGCCTCGGCCATCGTATGATTACGTAGGGCAGTTCACACGATACATAATACAGTAAACAGTGTCCAAGTCAACCTCGACACACATAACACAATATTAAATGACGTGGCTACTAATTATCTAAAACGGTCAGACTATTGTAGAAAAACCTATGAGGACATCAGAATTATATTTATTCAATATAAAAGGAAACAATGACAAGGAAGAAAATAATTAGAACTTAACACACTTAATTGAATTGCAAGGAATCAACAACGTAGAAATGTTGAGTGTTGAGCAACCAGACGAATATTTGATTTTTCATTCATTTATACTGGGTGAGAAAGACTATGTAACTGAAGAGAATAGTACTGGTTTTGAATAATAATTTCAACAGTGTTTTGTATTGTTGCAGGCACCAATGCCGTTCTACGCCGGAGATCCGAACCGCTTCCCGACGGCGTGGCAGACCGATCCATCTCAAGGTAAGATATTCTTAAATGCCACACTTAACAAACTGAGATAAGAATGAAGACAATTCTGTAATAATTGTAGTAGTAAAATACAAGAAGTATGATATACACATAGAAGGACACACTCGCTGTATTTTTGGGGAAGATAGTATTCAATTTGTCTACGCAAATACAATTTAACACACATAACCAGCAAAATTTGGTTAAAGGGAATGTTTTAAACCAATTATTATTATTTTTTAGGTTGGCAGAACCAGTTCATTCAACAGCTCCCTACACAGACTGGACAGACGACGCTAGACTACCAGGGCAACCACACAGCGTACGCTACATCGCCCCACTATCAAGCCAACACCACGTACACCGTCCAGAACGTCGCCACCGCCTTTGACGCTAGCAATAACACTTACTATCAGGCTGGAATCCAGTCAGTGCCGGCACAGCGACCGCCGTCCAACCGCGGAGCTTACACGCCAGTACCATCACCCAGAGCGCCTCATTACACCACAGAGTACCAACAACAGTACGCCCAAGCGGCAACACCCGGCGCGACGTCAGGCAACGATTCCCGACCAGCCTCAGCCGCATCATACCAAAACTCCGTACCAACAACGGCAGCTGGCTATGTTAGCCAACAAACATATGATCGCACAGAATATTCTCAAGAACACCAAGAAGAATACTCCAACCCTGAAAATGGATCGGGAGATACCAGCAACGAAGGCGAGAGACAAGAACAAAATACATCGAATGGACAGCATTCGGGAAACGCCGAGCCTGGATACCTGCAGGGGAGCAACGGTCCGCGAGCTTCACTCGATTGTAGCGGGTATTCGGGCGGCTATAATAGCGGGCAATATAGAGAGAACGGCCAGCCACAAAACCAGAACGAATGGCAACAACACCAGTGGCAGCATAACCAAAGATTACAGAACCAACAACTGCAAACCCAACAGCAGCAAATACAAAATCAACAACAACAGATACAGAATCAGCAAATGCAAAATCAACAGCAGCAGTTGCAGAATCAGCAGTTACAGAATCAACTGCAAAATCATCAAATGCAGAGTCAGCAGATGCAGAGGCAGGAGGAAGAACAGAATCAGATGTTCTCGCAATCAGACAGGGTGAACTTGAACTCGAGACTGAAAACGATGATATTAAACAAGCAAAATCACACCCGGGACGGCACCAACACGCCACCAGATAAAGGCGACCCAGGAGAGGGGCCGCCTCGGGTGGTTGACGATAGAAAGACCGGAGCCGTCACTGTCAATGATGATAGAAATACTACCGGTCATTTTTTATCGTATAGCCACCATCTCCGAGATAATTACCGCTTAGGCGAACAGGGGTATCCTGTCGCTGGTAATTATTCACAAAACACCCCAGCTTATGGCGCGGGTGAGTTCGGAGGTGGTGGCCACCACGTATGGGAGGGGGGGACAGAGGTCCCGAGAACTTTTGATAAAAACGCTTCGACTAAAAACGTAACAAAAGCTCCTCAAAAGTTGCCGTCTTACGCAGATATGAGAGGACAATACGGTACATACTCGAACGTACCTTATGAAGCGCAAAAGTATGCAGAAATTTATAGTAATGATAGTTTAAGTTTTACTCAACAAGATAGTAAAGATTTTCAATCAAAAATGCTCATTGGACCAGTATCGGAGATGAATCAACAACAAAATTGTAACCCACCTAGGGACACAAACGCACAAAGAAGAGCTTATGAGAGTAGGGAAGCATATGATGCAAAGTTCAGACATCCTTCGGCACCTTTAGTTCCTAAATTAGAGATGCCAGATACTTACCAGTATCATAAAGATGATAGGTTATTAAAAACTGAACCGCAGAGGCTAATGAACCAGACTTCATATCTTAAACCAACTGAAATGCCTGTCAATAATACTTACAGAGAATTTCCAAATGGCACCGCAAGACCACAACAAAATACGGTTTTGCCACCGATATCGACGATAAAGCAAGAGAATTTCGGACAAAAGTCACAACCATATCAAAATTTCCAAAATTTTCCGTACGGGGAGCCCATGAGGAGACAAGAGCCGGCTGAAACCTACCCACAAATACCGCGATTACAGGAGAACATGGGCTTCCAAAAATATCAACGCAACTTCACTGATCCAAAGCTAAAAGAACCCGAAAAAGTAATTGATAGGACTACCGCAGTCGAGCCAAAGCCACCTTATTACATAGAGCAGATTAAATCTGAACATTCTCCACCTGGACACAAGATCTACAAGAACATGCCTTACCACCAGATGCCACGAAATGAGCCATACCTTTATCCGGGAGATGGTGGTCCAGCTATTATTAGAAACGAGGTTGGATACTCATGTTGTCGGCAAGGTTCAACAAAGAAACCTCCACCAGAACATTTAAGAGACGGAGCGTGCCCTGGCCTTCAGACCAAAGATGAAGTATTAGAGGACGATCCTGACGCAGCAGAAAAAGGTGATCCAAAAGCCCAATCTAAGCCTAGCACTCCAGTTCCAGACTTAGCAAAACCTAAAGAAAATCAATTCAATTATTCTAAAGAATATCTGGATAATTTAGAAAGACTACGAAATAATTCTAGAACAGAAGTTCCTGACTGCAATTGTTTTCCGGCTGATAAGAATCCTCCGGAACCTGGCAGTTATTACACGCATTTAGGTAAGTTACACTTTCAATTTATGTCTCATGTATAAACCCTAAGATGTTCAATTTGCTAAATGATTTTAATTATTTTAGGAGCAGCATCCACATTAGCTGAATTAAGAAAGGAGTTAGAAGCCCGAACTGGTTTGTCTGGCAAAGAGTTGAGAATAGAGAAGATTTGCTACACTGGTAAAGAAGGAAAGTCGGCACAGGGCTGCCCCATGGCTAAGTGGGTGAGTGTATGGATCTCCAAATTTATTATTACTAAATACTATACTGTAACTACATACTATATTATCACACTACACAACTTCTTTGATATATTACTTGATAATATTAGATCAAATAGTTTATCTGATGCCAATACTAAGTCTTAAATTACTCCCTTTCAGGTTATTAGACGCGCAAACTACACAGAAAAGGTGCTAGTAGTGGTAAAGTTTCGTAACGGACACAAATGTGCAACATCGTGGATTGTCGTGTGCCTAGTTGCTTGGGAAGGGATCCCGCAGTCTGAAGCAGATTTGGACTATACATTGTTATCACACAAACTCAACAGATATGGTCTTCCAACCACAAGGCGATGTGCTACCAATGAGAACAGGACCTGTGCTTGTCAAGGTAAGTATTTTCGTCACATATACTTAAGTAGGCGTATTACAAATATGAGGAGTTTATAACTATTCGGTCACATAAATATTAATGTTCTAATTGTTGAATGTTTTCACAATATTATATATGGATTTGATTCCTGTTCTAGGTCCAAAAACATAGATATGTCGCCTTACAAATCGCCTGTCTAATTAAGCAATCTCGTGATTTTGTTGGCCTCCTGTCTAATTAAAGTATTTCGTGATTTCAAGACTCCTCGCATTTGATATATGACTGTAGATAGAATGTGGACCAAAATACACTCGATTACTTTTTAGTATTTTTTTATACTTCAAGGCCTCTAAACCCCCTTCTTTTTCAGGTCTAGACCCTGAGACCTGCGGTGCCTCCTACAGCTTCGGATGTTCTTGGTCGATGTACTACAACGGATGCAAATACGCCCGTTCAAAAACAGTTCGCAAGTTCCGCCTGTCAGTGAAGACAGAGGAAAGCGAAATAGAAGAACGCATCCACGTGCTGGCGACCCTGCTCAGCCCGTTGTACATGAACTTGGCGCCGAAAGCCTTCGAGAACCAGATACAGTTTGAGAAGGAAGCCTCTGACTGCAGGCTCGGGTTTAAGCCGGGACGACCGTTTTCAGGTTAGTAGATTTTAATCACGATGATCTATGACACTTAGCAGACCTAGGCATTGAAATGATGGTAGCTCAGAAAAAAAATAACAATACTTTTTGAGCACGAAAGCATATTTTTGTAACGATCGAATTCCACTATTCAGATTATTTCTGCCTCAAAACATAGTTCCTCACACATATAACGCAATGTAAACATCCAACTCAAACTTCATCCTATCATCATTCCAGGTGTAACAGCCTGCATAGACTTCTGCGCGCACGCACACCGCGACCTCCACAACATGAACAACGGCTGCACCGCTGTGGTGACCCTCGCCAAGCACCGGTCCTTGACCAGGCCTCCTGATGAACAGCTCCATGTTCTACCACTGTATGTGTTGGACACTACTGATGAGTTCGGCTCTAAAGATGGACAGGACGAGAAGGTCAAGAGCGGAGCGCTTGAGATACTCGATAAGTGAGTGGTGATGTACAAGTTTTATTTTTATTCAATAAATTGCTTCTTGATTTAATGAATTTGATATGAAAAACCATGAATATACAGTAGCATTATAATAACAATCGTATTGTGTGTAACGGAACAAATCCTTAAGTTCAAAATACCAAAAATAATGTGTCAATTTTCCTATTGAGTCAATTGATGCAGCACAGCAAATGTATTAATTACAATGTATTATTTCCAGATACCCCATGGAGGTTCGCGTACGATCAGTCCCACTACAACCCTGCCGACGCCACGGGAAAAAACGAAAAGACGACGACAATTCCGAATCAAACACATCAGCCAACAGTAACAACTCACAGAGTCCTGGCAATAATCAGAAGAAAGCTCAACAGTCACCGGCGCCAAGAACTCCTCAACCTGCAGATGCGAGGAATAACGCCAGTCCAAGGAGTCAGAGTAGCGCGTCACCCAGGGCCATCACCCCAGCCCTCAACCAATCCAATCCATCAGCATTCTCCAACAACCCTCACTTTAACTCCGCTTTCGTAAACCCTAATATGCAACATCAGAATCCAGGACTTATCAACCCTAATTTAGGCAACCCTGCCCTATTAGACATGGCGACCATGATCGACAACTTCACAGACGCTCAGTTACAAAGCAACCAGATATCCAGCACTGTTCTAGACTCTCCATACAATCCTTATGATCAGAGCTATAACTTGCATCATCAAAATGCGCTATATAATCAAAACCATGTCTCGCCGATAGTAGAAGGAACCCAAATCCAGAACCATCACAATCAGAATTTGAACCCAAACCCAAATCAACTACCAAGTTTTTCAGTTGGGCTGCAGAAGAGAGAGCAGCAGTTTCCAAACCAAATGGTTCCGCAAAACCAGTGGCCAGATTTTGCTAACACGGAATTATTTAATAATGTTGTGAAAGAAGATCCAGATTCTACTACAGCACATTTGAATGTACCTCCAAATAATTATAGTCCAGACTCTAGCAGAAGCGAAACAAATTCAGATCCTTTGCTACCAAAAGTACCTGCGGAGCCTGAGAAACAAAATCTAATCGCCGATATCACAAATAAAATTCCGGAGTTTGAAATGCCTAGTTCTCCACGGTTGAGTGAGATATCACAAAACTCACAAAGCACACCCGCGTCACCTGCTCCGACACAAATACCTGAACTAAAGTCGCCTAATAACGAAATGATGAAATCAGATCCTCGCCAGAGTGTATGGAAATCGCCTGAGTCAAAGAATTGGGACCCAAAACTGAAAGAACAATCGCCACCTGAAAACGAGAATTCGTTATTTAGAGTTCCGAAAGCAAGACCTCCATCGAGGTCACAACATACGAACCCACCTGAAGCTGTTGAAAATTCCACGTTCCTTAAACCGTATCCGCCTTCAGAGAGACCTCATTTAAGTCAGGGTTACGAGCACAGAAGTCCATACGATAGTAGATTGAATAATGCTACACCTCAGACCTCAACTGCACAAAACAACTTCACGATTAACCACGACGAGCAGAACATGCAAGCGGTGGCTAATAAACCAGTTCCTGAGTTTGCTGGGAACAACTTCCATCCAGTCAACCAGAACACCTATGGGAATCAGGCACAAGTACAAAGTTATGGAAACTACCCACAAGTCGCCAACGCCTATTCGTTTCCGGCAAATCCTTATGGTCACTTCAATCCTTACGAAAACACGTACAACGATTACAACAGCCTGGCATACTACAATGCCGAGAAATACAAAAGGGAAGAGCTGCTTAGAAACCCACACTGTTACAATTCATATGGATACCAATACAATCCAAACTTTGCCCCAAACTTCTACCAAAACCCAAGTCCAAATTGGTGTCAGTCTTCACCAAATTGGTGTATTTACCCACCGCCTTTTTCTATTCCCTATCCACCTGAACCACCCAAAGCAGAACCCATTGGCGAAGTTACTGAATTCACAGAAAATCTGGATTGTTTCAAAGATGGTCAAATGGGTGGAGTAGCCATAGCACTGGGGCACGGCAGCGTTCTGTTTGAATGCGCTAAGCATGAAATGCACTCTACAACAGCAGTCAAAAGTCCGAACAGAGTGAATCCTACAAGGATATCTCTCGTATTTTACCAACATAGAAATCTGAATCGTCCCAAACATGGTCTGGAAGAGTGGGAGGAGAAGATGAGGTTGAAGAAACTGGGACTGAATCCACCGACACCAGGCACGCCGGGGCCGAACTCGAACTCGGTGTCGCCGGCGAGCACGCCGGGCCCGGAGCGCGGCGCGCCGGACAAGGGCCGCGAGTTCCCGGGCGGGTTCGCGTCGCTGTCGGCGCTGGTGGAGGCCACGGCGGCGGCGCGGCGCGCGGGCCAGGTGCGGCTGCGCGCGGACACAGCGACCACGATGTCGTGGACCACGCTGTTCCCGATGCACCCGTGCACGGTGACGGGCCCCTACCAGGAGTCCAGCACCTGACGCAAGCTCGCGCCCTCCAGCGCGAACACTACGCGACGCAAGGACGTCCCTTCCCTAGCTATGTAAGCTCTGTGTTGCCTTCGATCTTTAGAAATATTCTAATCGTCGATTAGAGCCGTCGTGCTTTCCATATAATTTGTAGTTCCTCGACTTACCTATGATAAGTATTAATGTAGCGCGGAACTGGTCCGGCGCGCTGCCGTGTTGAAAATCTAACGATTCCGTTTATGCATTTAAAGATTGGAATTGAGTACCGTTTGTAACTAAAATATTTTTTAAATCGTATACCGAGTGAGTTTTAATCAAAGATGTAACTTTAAGTTTTAATTTTAAATAGTGTTTATCGCATTTCAGCTAGTCTTACGTTACGTTAGTATCGATTGTGTATTTTGTCAAAGTGACCGTAATCGTGTAGAATTTTTTGTATATTCTTGTATTATTTTAAGTTATCGATCGTTGAGCCGGCCACTGCGCGGTTAGTTTAATTTTAACAGACTTGCTGTATAAAATAGTGACGTAAATGTATGTTTTGTCTGCATATTTTGTCGATGTTTTTTTCTAATTAAGCGCATAATCGAAAGTTTTGTGCGACACAATGATCTCATAAACTACTAACCCTACATTATGTAACGTTTATCAGAACAAAAGTACAAAACACTACATAGAGTGCGATGTAGCGCGGGGCCACACATCGGCGGTCGTGTTATTCATTATTTTGTACCTTTGTCTGTCAATTAGTTGTTTTATTTAATTTGTAATGTTTATTACCATTCCTGTCATTCTGAACGTTTGTTTTGGCTTATATTTTAGATCGATTTAATGAAATCAAGGCGGTCCGCCGCTAGTATTTTACCACAAAGATACGAGTGCTTTTCTATTAGGTTAAGACGTGTGTATTTTTAACTTTTTAGAATATTTAACTTATTTATATTGTATTACGTGAACCATTATCGTATCATTTTCTTTGTAATAATTTTAGTGTTACTGTAGACATTAATATTTAATATATTTGCTTTACGGCTCGATCATTAAATTATTACAGGTTGTTTTATGCATTGTTCAAGATCGCCTTCTTTATTTGTCAAATCGAGTGCCTGTATGTTTGGCTATATATTGATATTATAAAGAATCTGATTTATCGAGTATATTATGAATTGTGACCTTATTGTTTAAGAATTGCGATTGCATTATACGAACATTCTTCTAACTTAGTGACGATAAAATTTTATAAATTAGATACCATACAATAACAGATGAATAATAAATAACATACGTTTATATAAGATAGAGGTTAAAAATCAATTTTCAGGCGCTTGGAAAGATTATAAAGTAGGCATATTATTGAAAATGAATGAAACCATACTGATGAATAGTTATTAATATATAATTAGAGTAAGGAAAGTTTGTTTTAAAGATTAAACTATTGATATAGTTTATATTTTTTACGTGTACGTATTTATTGAATGGTAAATTTATTGGGACGAACGTGAAAATTATTTATAGGTAACAAGTTTTGGATATAACAAAACTTATAAAAACTAAGCAATAATAGACATCGGGGTCTATGTACATTGTAACGTAGGTGTGAAAAAAATATTAAAATTAACGAATGGTGCGATATTGTCGACGGTCTTATGGTAATGCTTGACGTTTGGTAACATACCGAAATATGCCTAAAATTGTATTCGGATATTATTTGTGTATAGCATTGGTAAAATGCCCTGTTATTCTTGCCATTAAATAGAAACTCTTCAATTTTCAATGCATTGTGTGACAAGACATATCAAAAGCAATCACAGTATTTTTAAATCATAGTATACACATATAAAGTAAAGCAGTACAGTTGGGATATTTGTAAAACTTTATGCATGATGCAGTGGCGAAATTTTGACACCAAAAACGTTAAATTGTAAATTGTGAAAGCAACCTCATTTGTAAGTAAAATTGTATCATTTAGGTCACATTAGAAACCTGTGATATACATTAACTGGGTGGATGCTGTATGTATGTCTATGTCTTTCTTCAGTGTGATTGACATGAAGTTCGAAGCGAAGTTAGATGCGAATCGTGGAAACTTTTCAAACCAAAAACGACCAGTATTGTCAGATTGTAACCAAAAATGTGTTTTTTATGTTATTCTTTAATGTGGGAATGGGTTAATTACCAATGTCGTTTTAAGAATGTTAGGTTGTGGGCTCGCGCTCACGTTTGAGTTAGGCGAACTTATTGTGTAACAATATTTTTATTGTCTTCTGCCAAAACAAAAGAGTAATCGAATGTGTCATGTAAATAGAACTACCATTATTTATTAATACAATTAATTTAAAAAACTTTTTCTTCTTTTATTTGTTGTACCACCATTTTCCTTTTTAGTATCTAGGTACTTGCCTGAATGGAGCGAGAGAAAGATCTTAGAAATATAGTGAAATATGGAGAAGCCCTTGTTAGTGGACTGACTACTCAAATACAAAATCCGTAGATACTACATAAATAGTATACGAACTTCAAACACGATACATTTACATACACAGACACACACACATAAAGGACAATGTCCATGACTCTATGGGGACACTTCACATAGCCGTCAGAGACGACATAAAAAAGATTACTTAGCAAGAACTTGACGGGCCTGTTGGTCTAGTGGTTAGTGGTCCTGACTGCTGATAACACAAGCTCTGCTTAGCTTGGGACCAGATGACGTGAAGTTGTTTTTTTGTAACAACAAAATTTAATATTCTATTTATTTCCAAGAAATCAATGGTTTTCCCAAATACGCTACATTTACTCTATAGCCTGCCATCTACCTTGGATGTCTAAAATAAAACTGACTGAAACGTATCGTGGTCCCGTTATGTCATGTGTGGAATAAGGCTGATGGCTCTGATGTGGCTCTGATCGACTACAAGCTAAAAAGAGGACTAAGAATGTAAGGAAACGAATTTTTGCATTATTATTAATATCATTTAAAATCTCGAACAACTTACCCAGTCGATCGAATCGTTCGAATCTGGAGGGTATGTACTTACAAAGCTTCTTGAGTTTGATTCCTTTTGACGCGTTCACCTAAAAGAAGACTCGAATTAAATACATGATATTCTTCAAATAAAATATAGTATATTAAAGTAATCTAGATACTTACTTCGATGACACAATACGGAAAATTGATATAATAAATTTAATTACCGCACTATTTAATTCTTGCACTATACAAAACACAATCGCTTTTGACACGCTTCGCTTAAAAATAGCATGTATGAGGGTACCCATCATACCGATAACTTCATTAAAAATCATATATTATCTACCCTATGTTATTTTGACAAACCTATCTAGGTATATATTATTACTTGCACTGATGCATTCAACTTTATGCACGCATCTATCTGGATTGGTTAGCTTCAGATTGGCTGGTAGCCTTTGGCAAACGGCTCTGAAAGCGTATGCAACAATAAATTGGTATCCAATAGCTTATATTCGCTTAATTTCTTTAACAATTGCTACAAATGACACATTCAACGTGAATATTTTTTTGACCAGCCATACTGACGTCATGATGAATGGTTTGTTAATAATAAATAAATAAGTAAATATCCTGGGACAACTCACACACGGTCATCTGATCCCAAACTAAGCAGAGCTTGTACTATGGTAACCAGACAACTGATAAACATACTTATATAATTTATAAATACATACTTACATATTATAGATAAATTACACCCAGACACAGAACAAACACTCATGCTCATCACACAAAGTTTGTCCTGGGTGGGAATCGAACCCACGACCTCCGGCTTAGCAGTCAGGGTCACTGACCACTAGACCAACTGGCCCGTCAAATATATCAATAATTATATGTTATATCAATAATTGCTTTATTCACATATTTTAGTTAGAACTTCATGAATACATTGGGTAAAAAAATTATCTACTCACCAAACATCATTATAATTATCAAGTCGATAAAAGCCTGAAAGACAACCACTGTGGTAAAAAAAAAATGCCATTTTAAATTATTAGGCGCTTCTTCGTCGTACAAATATTAATAAATTCTATATTTTTAACTTAATATAACCTATATAAATAAGCTCAAACAAAAATTCGTGACCCAGACTTGGCTTAAAGGTCCTATGTAGCAACCAAGCCATAAACTCCTAAAAAAAATTGTGAATGAAGCAATTAGTAAGCATATATTGATACAAAAAACTTTTACAGCTGGTCAAAAATATATTCACAATTTTTCTCCGAATTTATCATTTATGTAGCAATTATTAAAGAATTGACGCAAATATAAGCAATTGGACAGCAATTATTGAATATGAATATTTCAGAGTCGCTTGCCATAGGCAACCAGCCAATCTGACGCTAATAGAATTTTTACTATTTTTCTCCAAATTATCTATAAGTCCTATTAAGTTACGGTTCCTCCATCCCGATTGCCCAATTACTCTCAGGTCATCGACATTTTTGCAAAGTAGTTGCTTCGTCCATGTGTCAATGTTCCACTGTTCCACATTGGACTGTGTATTAGAACATTTCGAACATTATCGGAATGAATATTTTGACAGAATGCACGCAATATTTTGTTAGATATTGTACAGGTTGGGTACATCTGTAGTCGTTTATTATTCGGACCTTGTACCAACGGTCACTTTGATTGCCTCGCTTCTTAAAGTAAGTGGTTAGGGACCCTGACTGCTAAGCCACAGGTCGTGGGTTCGATTCCCACCCAGGACAAACTTTGTGTGATAAGCATGATTGTTTGTTCTGTGTCTGGGTGTAATTTATCTATATTATGTTTGTATTTATAAATTAAATAAATATGTTTATCAGTTGCCGTTACCATAGTACAGGCTCTGCTTAGTTTGGGATCAGATGACCGTGTGTAAGTTGTCCAAAAAGAAAACAGATGGAAGTGAGGACACAGCACTAGCAGGAGTAAAAAAGTCATGATTGTTTTAAAACTGTATATTTATTTGTTGTATAAAATTACAAATACCCTGGTTCTATTGAACAATATAGTTCCGTTTGTTAATTTAACTAAATACATAATACATTTAATGTTTTGTATTACATTATACAACTCACATGAAAATATACATTTTATATAAAATCAAGAGCATAAACTTGAGCTTTTATTACTGTATAAAAATACTAAATTACTTACTTACTAAATAATATAAAATATGAGCATTAAGTACTTGTGATAATTATAGATGGGCAAATTGGGAATTTATCAAATATTAATGTACAGAAATTTAAAATTCTCTCTATTCTCAATATTTTTTATACTTATAATCTACTTTTATTAAAATTATTTTTATTGTATAATAATGTAATACCTTGAGTGTACTTTAAATTGTCAATTTTATGAACTGGTAACTCTGTATAATTCATATACTACTTCTAATATTTGAGTATATTTGTATAATTAAAACTGTATAATTTCTTACCTATCTACACTACTACAAATATAAATCATGCAGAAGTGTGTGTGACTTTTCTTGATTTCCTGCTATGGTTAGGTACACTAATGACCTCATGTTTTCATACAGTATGCTCCTATTACCCATTTTGCTATTGATTCTTGGTAAGTACCTAGCACTATGTACAAATGTAAACATTATACGTCATTAATAAAATTTACAGAAACGCTGTCAAGATTTCTGAATATAATAACCAGGTCAGTATTGTGAGTCACTGTAAATATTGTAATTTTATAAGTAAGCACTAAATATATTATAAGTAAAGAATACTATATAGAAGAATAATAATACTATAAGAATAATAATACTATCAGGAATGTACTTAATTCATCTACTATAAAAAAATACTCAAACAAAAGTCACTGCACACATATTCGTAAAGAAAATGGACGGATTAACAAAAAACATTTTTTTTTACAAATTTTTACTATGGCTGTCATTTGGCTATTGCTCAATGAAAATTGCTCAAAAAAATTTCATGTTTATGTACTCATAGCATTACATGAAATGCCATAACATACGTACTTATCTATTACACAGTTACGTTGTCACAGCAAATTCAAAAAAACAATACACGATCAAAAATATACATGGTCAAAAATATACATGGTCGAATGTACTCATACAAAACCTACTTATACAAAAATGAAAAAAATACATGATTGTATAATTTCTTTTGCTTTGTAAAAATGTAATTATACATGATCACTTAATACACCGGTGATTTTTTTGTGTTGACATTTCTGTATGGCCGTGGTCGTAAACAATAATTTAATTGAAGTATTATGTTAAAATAGGTATTTAAACATAGTTATCTCAACTCACAGATTTTTATTGTCGACTAAATTCTCTGAAAATCGTGATCATGTGTATATGAACCGATCATTTTATAACTTCACTGTACTAACAAATGTTCGCTAATTTAACCATAAGTTTTGGAATTGACAGCTTGAATTATACAAGACACAAAATTAAAGCTAGACTTACGCTGCACAATGCCGGACTGGATTTAGAGATGCAACCAATTTAAGCTGGTCTCGATACTTCTGGATTTGAATTATACGCACAAAGTGGTTTTTGAAATGACCGCGTCAATTATACATCTAAAACGTTAAAGTTACCTACACAAGTCACACAGTGGTGCTGATTCTTATGAACTAAATTTAAGTTAGGTGCATCTTTCTCTTTCCATTTCATTAAGAAAAGGACAGAAAATACATATTAGTTTAGTCCTGTCAAATTAGCCATGTTTTTAATCGCGTCTATAATTATCTATGCAGTGTCTTAATTTGACAGGACTAACTATTATTTTGTCTTCTGTCATTTTCTTAATGAAATGGAAAGAAAAAAATGTACTGAACTTAGATTTCGTTTAGTTTGTGAACAAGGGAATCGGCGGCACCAGCACCTCACAGATTATACAAGACAAAAATTACTTAAGATCTTTAAGGTGTAAGGGTTTCTGAAATGACCACGTCAATTATACACGTCAAAAAATAAAGCTACCTACACTAGCTACATAGTACCTCACAGATGCTCAAGATGCATGAGTTTCTGAAATGACCGCGTCAATTATACATGTCAAAAAATAAAGCTACCTACACTAGCTACACGGTACCTTACAGATGCTCATAATGCACGGTAACAATGATGTTGGCGAGTAAAGTAATGTTTGAAAAAATTTATCCCTCGTATTTTTCGAAACGGCCTCTCAATTATACATGACAAAAAATTAAGCTACCTACACAAGCTACACAGTACCTCACAGATGCCTATAACGCACACGCGTCGCAATGATGATGGCGAGAGAAGTTATGTTTGAAAAAATGTGTCCTAAGTATTTTTCGAAACGGCCTCTTCAATTATACATGTACCCGGTCCCTCACAGATGCTCGTGGTGCATGGCCACGATGATGTTGGCGAGCGCGGTGCGCGCGTCACAGTTGGGGAAGCTGTCGAGCACGTCCACTGCGCGCGCGATGTGCGAGCGCTGTAGGCGCTTCGTCTGCTCGATACCGTCGCCTTCCAGCACTGCTTTGTATAGCTGGGAAACAGATGCAATGTTAAGTTTCCACTTAATATATGGACTACTCTTCTGTTAATGTTTTGGGATAACTTTTGCCTTCATTACATGATTATCTACTAGACCCTGTAGAATTTATATTTTTCTTTAGTCGGTTATAGTATGAGAGTTGAAATTTTGTATAGTAATAGGATCTGGAATCATGAACTGCATCAATAAAGTGTACGAACAAACGATGTCCATAATTCGTGATAAAATTTCATGATGTGCCATTCCACCGTATAGCAACTAGACACATGTATTGCTTTTGCCCATAAGTCCTCGAATTAAATATTTTCAACATAATAACGATAACTGTACGTCTTGATAAGGCAATACATAACATGGATGGATTGGACACAGCTGGTTCGCTTCACCGTTAAGTAATAATGTATAGTTACTCTCCGTCTAAATACGGAGGGTTATGTCGGACTCCTATCGACTATAACCCTTTGGAGCAATGAGGAACAGGGTGTAAAGTCCCTCGTCCTCAATTGAAAAAGGAGGATCCTCCGACCAGACGGTGTTATGTCTGGTGGGCTACTGCCCGACGGTTCTAGTCGGGATTGTTGTACATCGTGCTAATGTCACCTATAATACTTATATCGCGATGCAGGATGTCAATATGCTTATATGGCGGTAGATGTCGCCACAACCCCACGGTTTCTCCTGCTACCGTGAGTCAAGAACACGGTATTAACTTGACGCATAATCCGCACCTCCAACCAGATTCGCACCCCCGACCAGATTCGCACCCCGACCATATCCGCACCTCAACCAGAAAGTACATAAAAAAGAGACAAAGTACACAGAACAACACTTACAGCATGATAATCAACATCGTGCACACTCTTCTTGCCGGCCTCGATGTAGTCGTAGAGCTCGGGGCGCGCTTCTAACGTGAAGGCCAGCGGCGCCCCCACCAGGGAGAAGCTCGCGGGCTCCGGACCTGTGAAGGTTTCCAGGTCTAGGAACGCCTGCCAGGCTAGGGCTAGGTGGCAGCCGAAGAGGTAGCCCTGGAAGGTTAGAAGATGTGATAAGGGGTTTATTTAACCAGTAGTTCTGATTGATATGTAGGTATGTAGAACTGGAAAATCTTATTAAAATTAAAATCATTAAAATCATATTTATTTTGTAAATAGGTTATAAAATAACACTTTTACACGTCAATATTGTTTTTTTTTATATTAAGCGAACGATGGAGCCGGTGTTTCGTAGCTGGACTGCTCTGAGAAGAAACATCCGAAACAAACTCAGAGGTCAAAGTCTCTTTTAAAGTCCATACAATCGTACTGGTCAAAAATGTGCGAGAACCATGAAGGTTTGTCTGAGGTACTCTCTAGATGAGAGAAGCACACAGATTTGAGTGGACCTGTCCAGACAGTGCAAGCATTTGTCAGTAATCGTTTAGCTCAACTAAAAACTTTAAGGAGCTCAACGTCTTGACGAACAGTACCAAAGTAAGGACATTTGGGTAGGCCGCATTAAATACTCAAACCGTCAGACTGCATATATATATAAAATAAAAAACATAACTTAGAAACAACTACCTCCATAGTCCTCACATTCACAAAAAATAATAATAATGATGATACAAAAAAATATATATATACTTCAAAAAGTACACATCAATGTCAAATAAAAATATAAAAAAAAAATGTATATATAATATACTTTAAAAAGTACACATCAATGTCAAAATAATAATTAAAATGTCAAAGAGAGAAAAAAAAAATAATATAGTACATAAAGTAAATATTGGCCACTGTATTAATCGAAGCAGCTCAATCCCAAGCATTACAATCCTCAATATAATCTTTAACAGAGTAAAAAGCTTTCTGACAGAGTTTACGTTTAATAAATAATTTAAATTTAGTAATGCTAAGTTCTTGAATTTGTCTGGGAAGTTTATTATAAAAGCGTATACATTGACATTTAAACGAACCACCTATTTTCTTAAGCCTAGTTGAAGGAACCACGTATTTGTTTTTGTTTCTCGTATTTATATTATGGATATCACTGTATTTTTTAAATTGATTAATATTTTTATGTGCGTACATCAAATTTTCATATATATATTGACACGGCACAGTCATAATATTCACCTCGCTAAATTTGCCTCTGAGGGAGTGACGAGGACTCAATTTATAAATTGAACGAATAGCCCTTTTTTGCAAAACAAAAATAGTCTGAATATCAGCGGCATTTCCCCACAACAGAATGCCGTACGACATCAAACTGTGAAAATAACTAAAGTAAACTAAACGGGCTGTTTCCAAATCAGTTAAACCACGAATTTTCCTGACGGCATATGCTGCAGAGCTTAGTTTCTTAGATAATTTATCTATATGGGGGCCCCACTGTAGTTTAGCATCCAAAGTTATTCCTAAGAACACCGTGGAAGCCTCGGGCTTCAATTCTTCCCCCTTTATCAAAACGCTGGTTTCTACTTGTCTAACATTTGGTAGCGTGAATTTAATAAGTTTCGTTTTTTTCTCATTCAGCAGTAGATTATTTACGTTGAACCAGTTAACAATTGACTCTAGAGAATTATTTACGACGTCAGCACATAGTTGTTGACGTTTTAGTTTAAATAAAAGTGAAGTGTCGTCTGCGAACAACACTATATCATGCTTATCTTTAATAAGATAAGGCAAGTCATTTATGTAAATAAGGAACATAAAAGGGCCAAGAATTGAGCCCTGAGGGACCCCCATTCTTACAACAGATCCAGGTGACCTTTTACTGTTCACATCAACTCTTTGAATCCTATCACTCAGATACGAAGAGAGAAGATTCAGAGAGGAGGCCCGGATTCCATAGTGATGTAGCTTCCTGATTAAAGTTTCATGGAGAACGCAATCGAATGCCTTGGACAAATCGCAAAAAACGCCCAATGCATCGCATTTATCTTCCCATGCATTATAAATATGTTCTAAAAGTTCAACACCGGCGTCAGTTGTTGAACGACCCCTTGTAAATCCAAACTGTTTTTTATGTAAAAGCTCAAGTTTATTAAAATATATTTGCATTTGGTTTAGTATTAATTTCTCAAAAATTTTACTAAAAGTAGGTAGCACTGAAATTGGCCTATAATTACTGGGGTCAGATGTGCTACCTGATTTAAATAATGGTATTATTTTACTATATTTCATTAAATCAGGAAACTTACCACAATCAATACAATGATGAGGATCATAAGATTTTCCAGTTCTCAGATCACAATAGTGATTCAGTATCAGTTGTAAGTCTTGGGCATGTGTTAAGTGAATGTCAGGAATCCAACTGAGGTACCACGAGGAACCGGCAAGTTGGTTGCCATATATTATTATATACCCATCAGGATATTATATAATAATTACCTAAAGAAGAAACGCAATAACGCTTTTCTCAACTCTGTAATTAACCAACAGCTATCTATAGCAATAATTTTGACAGCAACTGATCCCTTTTGTTACATGCCTTTCCTATTGTCCTTTACCTGTTCTCTTTAATTTTTTTGCTTTCTCATGATACATATGAGTTCACCGAAAAATTCAAATCACAACGTGCACGACTAGTATAACTACAACTAATATTGTACCTGTGTCTGCAACTGCGGCTTGTGTCCAGCGAGCTTCAGGGCAGCGGAACAGCTCTTGCCCAACAGTGCTCCAGCAGCCAGCACATGACGGGCAGCCCACTCCCTGCCCGCGCAACCGATCACACCGCCCATCGGCAGCGGGTCCGTTATGATCTCCCATTCTGGAAGAAAATTGTAGAGATGTGAATAGAAAGATTCGGTTTTACTTACGAACTGGTTGAGAATGGGTAATTTATTGTCAACAGCTTTTACGTTGCAACGAAATCTCCCTCTTTTGTATCTAATTGTGAAAACAATGTTACTTATCTATCTTTGTAGAATAATACAATGATTTGAAAATGCAGGATAATATTATCTTAATCTCAAGAAATATTTCACAAAAACTTAGATTTCGTATCGATCTATCTTTGAAGGACGAGCATTGTTTTTACGACGAAAATATAAACTTTTGTCTTAAACAACGGCCTATCATATAACCACAGAAACAGCATCATGATCGCGAAATGGAAATGTCAATTGTCAATGTACTAAAAATGAAAGTTCACAGTTTGCCCGGAAACCAAACCTCACCTTCCAAGGTAATCGGAACGTACATGACATTTGAGACAGAGAAAACATACAGCGAAACTGATTCTATAATTACCGAGACATAGAGATGTAAGATAAACAGAACTGTTTCTTACTGGGAAAAGCCAGACAAATTTTGCAGTCGACAATTTTTTTTTATGAAAACGTTATTTTTCTGGGGTCAGAACTTATTACAGCTAAACTCATAAGTTTTCAGATATGAAAAATAACTTATCGTAAGAAGTTCCTGGCAAATCTAAAAGTTTTCTTATGTCTACAAAGCTTCTATTCATTCTCGTAATTTTTTAATTTAGATTCCACGCATACACGCAAATCAAAAAATTCTTCCTAAACCTAACCAATAAAATGATGTCAACACGGACACACGGAACAAACCCAAGCAAACCGAAAGTCGCAGTAGACCAATACAAATTGGTCAGCGAACCACATTCGTCCCCATTGTGTGTCTCTATCACGTGCGAATGGAGGGCGCAGCATAGTTCCTTGCGGCATACGCGGCGCGAATACTAATGTACCCCACATGTAGTATGTAATGTACCACTTGTAGATCGGAATGCGTTGATTTCCAATGTATTGTGAGCCTGATTCGTTTGTAAAGCTTTGTAGTTGGACTCACGTTTTGTTTGAAGAGTGTGAAGGTTGATTAGGTCAGCAGAACGCTTTGGATGAAACAAAGGAGGCAGGGAAGTGCATTTGACGGAAGTTGCGTCGGATGCGCAGTCGTGAGTATACTAAATGTGCAGTTGGAAGTTGTAAAATCAACTTGATTATAGTTTATTAAAGATTACGCGACCGACGTACTAAGTACCTAAGCATAGTGCATCATCCGTCTGATACGGATTTATCCGTAAAGACATTAATGACATATGGTTTCCTAACAGGGCGAAAGGCAATCGAGTTCTAGTAACATCGCTTTTGAATTCAAAATTTATCAGTTGGATTAGCCCAGTCAAATTACTGTGAAGTCTATACAATTCGACGAATCCTCGATTTCACCAAGAAATAGATAGATAGATAGATTTTCACCTTAACGATGTTTGTTTCTCATACACGCAACTAAACCTACAATGTGATCACCTTACATAGTTAGTATGCATGCAAATAATGTAGCTACGCCTAAATTTGTTCTTGCTTAAGCATATTTGACTTAGAAGTAATTAGTTAACGTACTTACATCCTCTCAGCTAAAACAAGTTTTGCTCATTACCACCGTAGGCTTATTGAATTGTTGATCGTTCTATTTTTAACTAATGAATTATAGTAATTAATTAGATGCTGTTATGTGCATTTTTTGCATAGTGTACCGAAAAATTAATTACGCTTTCGTGTCGTGAGAGTACAACATCTATCCATCTGTACAAACATCCACATTTATAATAGTATAGTTGGACGATAATGGCAATCTAAACAATAGTGTCACTATTTCAGTACATCGCCATCTAAAAGTAAGCCAAAAAGTAGAAAGACTCTTAGGCAATGTAAATATCTAGTACCTTCAACCTATAAACTTTTTATTCCATTTGTTGATCAGCTACCAAATAGCTTCTACCGCGATTAAATTTTAAGCTTGACATTTTTTTTATTGTGCTACAGTTACATCAATTTTGAAATACTACATACTTTCCAAAACTAATGCAGTGAACTTATCTTCTCCATACGTAACAACATTTAGGAATGGGCAGCTAGGTTCACTTTTGTTTTGTAAATGACGTTTCAAAGTGCCTTTTTTGGTCTAAGGAAAATAAATGATATATGATTATTAACTATACCTGATGCAGCCTGTATCTGATCCTTGGGCAGAGGTTTCGAAGGCAGAGGGTTGTTCTGTTCATCTCGCTCTCCAAGGAACTCAGCTTCAGCCAGATCTCGTACTGCTGACGACATCAGTTCTACCAGCTCTTGGTTTCTGGAAGTCAAAGTAAGGTAAAAGTTAAAAAAACACGTTAATAAGTTCAATAAACGACATACACTTATATGTACATTTAGTTTTACATAACATTTAATAATATGATACACAATGCGCTTCATACACATAACACACTTTCTAACATTTCCTTGATAATTAAATGCTGGCTGTTTCCTGTGGTTTCGCCTTTTTCCATTGAATCTTCTATTTTGGCTCTTTAGCTATGTCATCAATTGAAACTACATACTATGAAAATTTCATGTTTATAGCTACAGTGGTTTGGGCTATTTGTGTTGATTACTTCAAAATTCAAAAATTCAAGGCATTTATTTCACTTAGACCATTTATAGGCACTTATGAATTGTCAAAGCACTACCGAAAATACTAAACTTTAAAAAACTTTTCTTAAGATATATTGAGTTACGCGTCATTCATTATGATCACGAAACTAGCAGTCATAGATATTAGTGCCTTAAGCCAGTGTTCTAAATATTAGAGTACCTACAAGTCAAATTACTTATTGGCCAAAGTGTTAGCACTTTCATTCATAGAGCGCGATAGACGGGAGCAGTCATTTGATGATTGCCCACTCCCCAAAAAAAACCCATAGAGCGCGATGAGAGTACAATTCCGTAATTTCACACAATTCTGCATGTTTCACTGTGGAACTTCCTTCCACAGATTATAAATTAGACAGCTAAATTGTTTTTTAAATTACCACCCTCATAACATCATTTAACTAAAATTAAAATAATAAACATTCAATTGTCACGCAAATTATCGCCATTATAAGCTTAAAGAAGACACATTGCGTGTTAACTCCACAATGGACGAATTGACATGTTCTCCGTTGAGATATTGCGTAGCCAGTAGGTCAATAGGCCACCGTAACCAATGGTCATCCATCTACCATATTATCACCTTGCTTTATAGTTAGACAATTATTTCGTAACAGTTATCGAAAATCCGCCTTGAACATGCGTGCATCAATGGTCATGTCTTAATCTTTGTATGAGAAGAGGCCTTTGCGCTGAGTGGGATTGTAATAAGCCTGTGGGATTGTAATTAAAGACTTATTGAAGGTCTTTCAAAAGTAAAGTTTGAAAGACATTCAATACCCTGTTTCCTGCAGTTTGGCACACTCATTTCCATACAATTTTTTTCACTCCCTGGTTTTGACAGAAAGCTCATCATTTTTTACGGCTGTTTAATTATATTGTTTACTATATTATTTAGTCAACTGCTCAAGGAGCGAAGTAGTTCCGCGGGGGACAGCAAGTCGTTAAACGGATCCTGTATGACTCCCCTTTACATGGATGTAACCAAAAGTTCCGTAAATAACTGCCCCAGGTAAAGCATATATAAAAGAAAGTCGTGTTAGTTACACATTTTATAACTCAAAAACGCCAGAACCGATTTAGCTGAAAATTGGTGGGGAGGTAGCTTAGGACCAGGGGACGGACATAGAATACTTTTTATCTTCTTTTTTTAATAACCATCAATCTGATATAACGCAGGTGAAACCGCGGGGGACAGCTAGTAACATATAAATACTAATAAAACATTAAGTAAACTTTAACTTTCACTGTTATCCAGTCAAAGGTACTCGCGTCAGGTTACGTAAACCTGTAACGTGAAATATTACGTTACATCTTAAACCGGATTGTGTATCTAAATATGGTAAGGTTGTGTTTTACTACTAGTCGATCAGATGTGGTCAAGTTTATGAAGATCTTTTTGAATAAATTAAGAAAAACCGGCCAAGAGCGTGTCAGGCCACGCTCAATGTAGGGTTCCGTAGTTTCCCGTCCGTCACAATAAGTGTTCCCACTTATAAGTTTAAAAAAAAGGCTATTTGTTACGTTGACATACTAAGTACGCAGAAATTATTTTGTACATCCTTTTTGTCTTTTTTGTACAAAAACTGTTCTTTCTATCAAGTTCATAATAATTTTCCTAGAAAGTACTTTTATAAAGTTCTACTTTCCAGATTTTTTTCATATTTTTTAAACCTACGGGTCAAAAGTTAAAAGGGGGGGACGCTTTAATTTTTCCTTTTGGAGCGATTATTTCCGATATTATTGACATTATCAAAAACTGATTTTAGTAAACCCCTAGTCATTTTTAAATACCTATCCAACAATATATCACACGTCAGGGTTGAAATAAAAAAAAATCACTTCCCTCTTTACATATAGGGGGGCTACCCTAATAAAACATTTTTTTCCAATTTTTATTTTACCACTTTGTCGGCGTGGTTGATATACCTACATATGGGTACCAAATTTCAGCTTTCTAGTGCTAACGGTCACTGAGATTAAGCGAGGACGGACGGACAGACAGACAGACATGGCGAAACTATTAAGGGTTCCTAGTTGACTACGGAACCCTAAAAAGACTAAATTTCTTCAAATTGTTAGTAAATAATCTCAATAGAGATTAACCAACTAGGCAATTGATACGCAATCACGCACTATTTATCAAATCCCTAATTTGTTAATCTCAAACATTCCTTTACTAATGGGACGGCAATCCGATACGACATGGGAGGTCACACTACTTTCAAACTAAAGAATAATGAGAAATTCCTAGTGGAATAACCTACTATCACTTTTTGTCCTTCCTGGGAATAGATTTCGAGAACATCACCACCAACAACAGGGCAGTCGTATAACTCAAAAGAAATTCTACATCGTTTTATACCTTTTATTCATGAGGACATCCCCTCATGATGCCCTCCGTCTGGGGAGAGCAAAGGGTTATGTCTATGTCCTTCCGACTAAAACCCCACGGTTCCATCTGCCACCATACGTCGGGAGTACGGCATTCACTTGACATATCGAGGGGTGAAAGGCTATTTGGTTTAAGCGACATCTGGGGCGATATTGAGTTATATATATATTCGGAATCAGCAAATTTTTCTCCGTCGAATGATGCCGAATTCATTAAAATCGAAGCACTTTTTTGGCGTTTAAAACAATACTATTTTTAGGCTGTTTCCAAAGTGGCATTGTATTAACCGACGTGAATTTTGCATTTTTTTTTAAATTATGTATGTTACGGCTAATACCCGAAGTGCGGCTACACCTAGTTTTAGCCGGTTAGAACTAGGTGTAGCCACTTACTCTTGGTTAAACCTAGTACGAGCCGATTGTTTTCGGGTAAAACTAGGTCTAGCCTTCATCATGTCGGCTACAACTAGGTCCAGCCATTCCCTGTTGGATAAAACTAGGTCTATCCGAATCATTCCGGCTAGAACTAGGTCCAGACAATCCCTGTTG
Organism: Athetis lepigone; assembly: GCA_033675125.1. Classification (NCBI taxonomy): domain Eukaryota; kingdom Metazoa; phylum Arthropoda; class Insecta; order Lepidoptera; family Noctuidae; genus Athetis; species Athetis lepigone. Next base: position 3,926,133 of record CM066229.1, on the reverse strand, counting down.
GATAAAACTAAGTCATAAGTCAAAAGTCATAAGTCATTTATTTCATAACAATAAAATCATTGTGTTGAAAATATTAAAAATAATAAAAAAATACATTAAGAATTGCAATTAAATTAAAATACATAAAAAGTCAATTAATAAAAACAATAACCGTCAATTAAATATTCAATTACATAATAATAAATGTCAAGTTAATATTATCTGTTTACAATTTACTAATATTATGTTATACTGTCATCTATAAATTCATTAATGCTATAATAGCCTTTCCTCAGTAAATGGGTCCTCAATTTGTTTTTAAATAAATTAACACTTAAAATACTTTTAAATTCTATCGGCAACTTGTTGTACAAAAATACAGATTAGGTCTATCCGATATCATTCCGGCTAGAACTAGGTCCAGACAATCCCTGTTGGATAAAACTTAGATGCGTGTCCCGCCAAGCCTTCCGCCCCGCGTCACACTCATGACTCACAGCATCTGCAGCAGCGGCGCGGGTGGAGGGCATAGCGAGGCACGCGCCTCTGCAGGTTGTGAGCGCCAGGTGCTGCTGATCTACTGTAGGACTATTAGCGAGTGTGACTCACAGCGTCTGTAGCAGCAGCGCGTATCTTAGTTTTATCCAACAGGGATTGGCTGTACATAGTTGTAGCTGGCATGCTATCGGCAGAGCTTTTTTAGATATTAAAAAACCGGCCAAGAGCGTGTCGGGCCATGCTCAATGTAGGGTTCCGTAGTTTCCCGTCCGTCACAATAAGTGTACCTACTTATAATTAAAAAAAAAGGCTATTTGTTACGTTGACATACTAAGTACGCAAAAAATATTTTGTGCAACCTTTTTGTCTTTTTTGTACAAAAACTGTTCTTTCTATCAAGTTCAAAATAATTTTCCTAGAAAAACCTTATAAAGTACTACTTTCCAGATTTTTTTCATATTTTTTAAACCTACGGGTCAAAAGTTAGAGGGGACGCTTTGATTTTTCCTTTTGGAGCGATTATTTCCGAAATTATTGACATTATCAAAAAATGATTTTAGTAAACCCCTATTCATTTTGGGTACTTCCCGTTCGTCCACACCCCGTCGTCCACACTGCGGACGACTGGGAATGTTGCGTTCTGTTCGTCTACACTGTAGACGAAGAGAACGCAACCGCACCCCGTCATCTCACGTCTAGTCTAAGAGTTAGTAAAGAAAATATGATAATAGTATTTCCTTCATATAATAAACATACTATAAAAATATTATGCCTTTAGCCTTATTACCTTAGTAAGGCAAATACTTTAAAAGTACATACCAAGTAAATGTAAAGCTTTTTTTTTTGCGTATTTCATACATAAGAATTTTTGCATAAGAATGTTTCACATTTGAATTTTAGGTTTAAAACTTAAGAGAACAAAAGTACTAGGCGCGCAGTAACGTGAAGTAGTCATGTGCGAAAATTTAAAATTCACAGTAATTTTTAATTTTTCATTTTCAGGATCACGTTTTCCATTTACCATGGAAAATTAAAAATTACTGTTAATTTTGAGTTTTTTTTTTGCACATGACTACTTCACGTTACTGCGCGCCTAGTACTTTTGTTCTCTTAAGTTTTCAATCTTTAATTATTATTGAAGGTTCTTATTACTCAGGAAGGGGCCCAACAGGGCCAACGCCTGCCGGGGTTGCGAAATGTTTATAATAGTTACCGTGACCCTGGAACATAAAGGGCAATCGAAGGAACATGAGTGGGTTTTAGTCAGTAAGAGTCTGACACGCCCTCCCGTCGCACCCAGGACGGGAGCAGTCATAGGATAATTTCCCACTCAATAAAAAAAAAAAGGTTCTTATTACTCGTAAAGTCGTAAGTTTTTTAAGGTTTGTAAAGTTCAACTAAGATGATTTTTAATAAAAAAAAAACTTTTGAAGTCATTTATTCAATTTAAAATTTCTTTACACTGACTCTTAAACTAGACATGAAACGAGGTGCGGTCGACTGGGAATGTTGCGTTCTGTTCATCTACACTGTGAACGAACAGAACGCAACATTCCCAGTCGTCCGCAGTGTGGACGACGGGGTGTGGACGAACGGGAAGTACCCGATTCATTTTTAAATACCTATCCAACAATATATCAGGATATCAGGACGTTGACCAGTCTGTACACATTCAAATTTAAGGCTCGCGAATACTTGCGCAAGAAATTGGCAGATTCATTCCACATGTAATTTATTCTTTTCTCTATCTATAATTTTTATCTCTCTCTACTGTTTAGGTATATTTTGTATGTATGTATTTATTATAATAATTCATTTTTTTTTCTTCTCTTTTATCTTTAATATCTTTGCACCTACCATGTTTTGTCTCTGCATCACCCTAAGGTAGACTGGTAGAAAATGCCTAAGGCATTAAGTCCGCCATTGTGCAATGTTTTTCTTAGTGCATAAAGTTTAAATAAATAAATAAATATAACACACGTCAGGGTTGTAATTAAAAAAAAACCACTTCCCTATTTACATATAGGGGGGCTACCCTAATAAAACGTTTTTTTCCAATTTTTATTTTCGCACTTTGTCGGCGTGATTGATATACATATTGGTACCAAATTTCAGCTTTCTAGTGCTAACGGTTACAGAGATTAAGCGAGGACGGACGGACAGACAGACAGACATGGCGAAACTATAAGGGTTCCTAGTTGGCTACGGAACCCTAAAAAACATCCAATAAAAAGAAACGTAGAGAGTTTTTTTATTCTTATAAATCACATTTCAATTAACACAAATTATTAGGAGTACAATTTTTAATATATAATAGGAATCAGGAACATTTTTATAACAACAGACAATAAGTAGTTGCATATTATTATTTAAAGAATGTTCTTATAATTATAAATCACACTTTTATAAAGTAACATAAACATATTTATTAGAACAACTTAAACTTAAGTGACATTTTGAGTTGCACAAAATACCAGCAGCTTTGCAGAGGCACTTTTTGTTGCCACATTTGGTTTTAAGACACGCGCTGCTGCTGCAGACGCTGTGAGTCACACTCGCTAGTAGACCTGCAGTAGATCAGCAGCACCTGGCGCTCACAACCTGCAGAGGCGCGTGCCTCGCTATGCCCTCCACCCCGCACCGCTGCTGCAGATGCTGTGAGCCATGAGTGTGACGCGGGGCGGAAGGCTTGGCGGGACACGCATCTAAGTTTTGTTTTATCCAACAGGGATTGTCTAGACCTAGTTCTAGCCGGAATGATATCGGATAGACCTAGTTTTATCCAACAGGGAATGGCTGGACCTAGTTGTAGCCGACATGATGAAGGCTAGACCTAGTTTTACGCGAAAACAATCGGCCCGTACTAGGTTTAACCAAGAGTAAGTGGCTACACCTAGTTCTAACCGGCTAAAACTAGGTGTAGCCGCACTTCGGGTATTAGCCGTAACATGTACATGAACCATACAATCATATTAAAAACCGAGACATAAACCAGTTACCCTTTCCTAGATAAATAACTCATTATGAGTTAAAGCGTTTTTCCTGTTTAATTTTTTTGTTAAGACGTAATTTAAATCATTTTGACTTCCACCAATTATTCGGTGTAATGCCACTTAAACCATTTGTCCGTCACCCAAATACGACACCGAGTGTCACTTAAGCTCTTTCAGCGGCATCTATTTTCCACACAGGGTGATACTTAAACCAAGTAGTCGTTTTGTTTCAGATATTTTGTTTAAAATGCATGTCGTTTAATACAGACGATAAAATGAAATGATGAATATTAAATCATTTTTCCAGTATTGATAAAAATACGAGTCGGTCTTTCAGTCACTAAATTTTGATATGATATTACATTTCAATTATGTCATATCATACCATATTTATTTCATTTCCCGGGTGGTGAAAATCGTGATCATTCAACTGGACTGCCGCGCGCCGGCGCTTCAGTCGAACTCTAGAGTGCATGACGTGACGCGCAATCACCACCAGAGTTCACGTACACACAACAACATGGTCTAGGGATATATAACTTTTTTAAATAACTTAAAAAATTACTGGCCTTACAAAAAACTAATGATGACAGATTATAAAAACATTATTAACTTCCTTTCGTTAAATTCAAAATTGTATATAAAACGTTTTGTTTTAAGATGAAATTCGCATTCATTGAATTTCTTCCAAGAAGTAAATCTTTACGAACTTCTAACTTTATTAAAACTCGGTTTTAATCATACCACGTAGACACTTGACCAGGAACGAAATGTTAAGAGCAGTGGGCATGATTTAAGCTGGCGCTACCCAAATTGCGGTTTCTGAAGCCATAAGGACCAGTCAGAGCGTTATATCCAGGCTTTGGTCACGTTATAGTGTCACGGGGGAAGTGGTGGAACGGCACCGAGGACCTCAACGCATTACAACACATGTAAAGGACTGATTCAACCAAATGTAACGGCGATGCAATTGGTTCAAAGGCTACAGAGAGAGTCATGGTTTGCTGGTAAGCAGTCCAAATTAAAGAAAACGACTGCATGAAGTCAACCTACGTGCTAGTGGACCACTTTCGGTACCAGCGCTAAGGAGAGGCAATCGAGGAAGAAGATTACAATGGGCTCTTGCACACTAAAACTGGAACCATTCTCAATGGTCACTTGTGCTTTTCACTGATAAATCCAGGTTTGGTTTTCATCCTGATTCGCGAAGAGTACGCGTTTGGAGAGAACCTGGACGTTGGAATCGACTGCAGCACCCACAACAAGTTCATGCATATCAAGGTGACACGATTATAGGTTGGGCAGGAATTCGTCTCGGCGGTAGAACGGACCCCGTTTGGATACAAGGCAATAATATGACTGTTCTAAAATACCGAGATGAGGTGCTAGAGCCTGTAATCTTGCCCCACAAACAGCAAATGGGACAAATTTTACAAACTTGGTTACAGCAGCATAATATCGAAGCTTTAGACTGGCCTGCACAATCCCCTGACTTAAATCCCATTGAGCATGCCTGGGATTTGCTTTAGAGAAGAGCTCTTACGAATTTCCAAATACAAAAAAAAACGAAAACCAGCTTTTCTTGCATCTTAGCAGGACTTGAACTTGGACAGGTATTCTACAACAGGATATTGACACCCTTGTTTTGAGTATTCAGAACCGCTGCAGATGTGTCAGGAGAATTTAAGGCAGATCCACAGATTATTATTTTTAGTTTTCAACAGTTTTTATAAAAAAAAATAGTTGTTTTGTTTAAGTTTTGATGTTTCCTCTTCTTTTAAGTTTTTTTTTTAATATAACTTTATCTAAAAGTTTAATATCAGATTAGATAGGCTAATAACCTATCACAAACCTAATAGCCTATAACAAGGTTTATTTTAATGTGTAGGTGACTTTAACAAAAAGTTAATAGAATTTTAGTTATTTAGGGTTAATTGAAATATCCCTGGACCATGTTGATGTGTGTAATTATATAATTGATGTTCCTATTGAGACTGTTCTATATAATTATTATTCTAAATAAATACTTTAACTGATGTTGTACTTATTTATTCAATATAAGCACCTGAGGTTTTCGGTGATTGCGATATATCGAGGTTGTTTTAACAGCCATTGATAGTATTAGATGTAAAAAAAATGTAAGATCATACGTAACAATTTCAATATTATATGTCACATAAGTAAATTAGCCTGCCAGTCATTTTAGTCTAAATTGGTAGTTGAGATAATAGCTTGCTACTATTAATTTTGGGCTATGTCACTTCATACTTTTTGGCTTTCTCTGAAAATGTACTGCGTCGTCGCTTAATTTTTTTTTACCGTAGCCAATTGTAGTTATGGAATAACCTAAATCTTTTTTCCGTGCTCTAAAAAATAAGGGCTTAAGGCAATTTGTATTAAGCGACATTTATCTTTGTAATTAAAAGTCCGTTTTATTTCGTATTAGCATCAACAACTCGATGTTTTTAATTGAATTTCAATCAAGTTTACCTCGTTTAAATAGCTTAAGTAGTTTTTTTGTTGTGATTTTTTTTCCAAAATTTCAAACTTTAAATGGCTCTCCTGTAAAGTTGCAAAAATGTCGCTTAAACCAAATAGCCTTTCACCCCTCGATATGATCCGTGCTCCCGACTGGTTCTGGGTGGACTGGATCGCCATCAGCACCGACCACACTTACCTCAAGAGGAGCGCATCATTCTTATACCTTACTCACGTCTTCCATTCCATTCAGCCAACAATGATTAGATATGTTTTAATAGATTCAATAAGAAAAACAGAAACAACTTATTTAACACTTTATTACAGCTCTTAAAACCCGATTCATTCCAAAGTTAATTTAGACTTGTTGCTTTGTAAACGATCAATTAGCCAATTAAGTTAGCAAATAAGTGTCGTCATTTATTGCCACACAAATTCTATGGGAGTTTCGCGTTTAAACATCTCAACTGTGTCGTTTTTTCGCTCTACTAATTTTTGAGTATTGTCTTTTTTCGCTCTGCTGGTAATAGATAATATGCACTTGATTCAATGTCATTATTACTAGGCATAATGTTATGCCTCCATCAATATTTTTTGCTCTAATTTCTTCCCGAATAGATAAACTTTAGTTGACTGCGTTGTCGCATAAATATTTTTGAAATGCTTTGCACTTTTTGGTCATTATTGAACTTTTTTTTATGAATAATTGTTTTAATAATGACTAAATATTTTTTGTGTTTTACAGCAACAACACATGGCTGTAAAACACAAAAAATATTTAGTCATTATTAAAACAATTATTCATAAAAAAAAGATGTGTTGTTGATCCTCTTTATAATTAATTGATTACTAGGTCATATTTAGTGTTCTTCTTCAATTGTTACTTTTAAGAATACGCCAATTATTCTTCAAAAGCGAAAACTTCGCACAGTATTCAATAACATTGAAGCGAAGTGTACTTTGCAAACACTTTCTCATCAAGTCGTGTCTCTCGAATCACAATGAAACGTCAGACAATCCAATCATTTCCATATATAATGTGATTAACCTTGAAAACCTCAACAGCTTTCAAAGTTTTCTCCCGACCCGATATCTTAAGAAATGTATGCATGTGTTACATTCATCAACAAAATAGGCCTATGTCCAATACATTTGGCAAAACGTCAATTATTTTGATGGTGCCGCTGTTATTAAAACATTGCATTCTCGTACTTATAAGTATTTAAAGTTTATGAAGATAGACCTAAAAAGGGGTCAATGATGCCAATTTGCTATAGCGTATGTCCATAGAAAACAACGATTTTACATATAAAGCTGAACAAGTGAACAGACGCGGAAAGATGAAAGAATACTTATCTTCATACAAAATCGTTGCTTTCTATCGACATAAGCTAGACAGCAAGTCAGAAATAGAGCTGAATAAATACGCGTAGTTCCTTAACCAGTAAATTGGTTGTGATGACGTAACAGTCCCTTCATGTAAAACACTGGTAAGCTGTTGCATCCCATTCTGAAAGCTGACCCTCACATAGTTGGGAGACGGCTAGGAAGATGATGAACAGTAAGAATGTCTTTATATTACTCTTTATTACACTTATATTTTATCATTTTAAGAAAATTATGTGGCTACTAATCGATCAAGTATATCTTGTGATGTGGGCTCCTTCTGCCCTCTCAATTATCATACATTTTCAACACGACTAACTCCCCTCTCCTCTGTCTATCGAAACGAAGATTTATGCGACCTCTCACCTACATATTTACTCATTTACATACAGTTCATATTTCATGTTACGCAAACGATAAAATGCATATATTGAATATTATGTAGTTCATAACACCTATTTAGTTATAAACATTTCATTAGGTGTACTATCATTCGCGTCGATTTGTTTGCTTGGCTGGTTATGAAAAAATATTTTCTATTTTGAATTGATTTGAAAATCTGGACACCGATTCTATGGATTACACTCTCTGGTAACCCAGACATTATTATAAAAGTTCCTATATTCACTACTTGCTCACTTTGTGAGTTTTGCAAGAGATAAGTTTTATGTTATTCCTCCTCCTGATCTATATTTGAGACAAGAATTATGAATTACCTTATTTACAAATCTATATTCATTCAATACAAGATCATTTTCCCCTACGATAACTATTTCACTTACCTCAGATTAGCCAGCTCGGAGCAAGAGTTAGCGAGCAGGTAATCTCCGCTCAGCAGAGCTATCTTGTTGCCGAACATCATGTCGTCAGGTTCAGCTGCGATAGGCTGGCGAGAGTTCATGTTCACCAGGCCCTTATGCACCAGGTGGGAAGTCCGGATCATCTCTGTGACTTCGGCGAGGGCGCGTTGGCTGGTGGAAAAAAAGACATGGTACAGGGTAAGCATAGGGACATGTAATTAGGATTGTTTAGTTTGATTATGAAGGACTATAATCAGGGGATAGAAAGTACTGGTAAGTTTTAGATATCATGGTCTTTTGGTGAACGAAAAAAGTTTATTTGGACAAAAGTGCAATGATGGAAGCACGTCAATATGCTCAAAAACTGCAACATGTGTAATTGCAAGAAGTAAAAGAAGTAAATCCTCATCCAAAAAGCTAATTAAACTCTCAATTATTATACTTAACAAAATGTTCTCTCAATATCGTTTTCTACCATTCGTAATACAATTGCAAAACTTTGTCTATCGTCATCTGGTTACACCAGTTTTCTGTCAACATTACACAAATACAACTAAATGGATAAATAAATCTAAACTAATTAAGATTTGCAGCAGGTCTGCAAAATTTAATGTAATTTATAAGACTATAATTATCTCCTAAGAACACTTGGGAAATAAGTGGTCAGAAATGGCAATGAATGGTATCTCTCACACTCGATACTGAATCATATCATGGCCAAAACATTGCATTGAGTAATGCTAGCTTTGCCAATTGTATGGTCTATGTACCACTCTTTCTACTTCCACTTTCGCACAACCATGTTTTTTTAGCAGCCACAGAAATGCAGAATGTCACGTTCAAGTGCGTTACTGGTTACATAGAAAGTTTAACGGCATTCGTGTCCCGATTCTATGTCCACATACATAGATAAACATTTATACGTATCGAATTGTTAACTGACAAGTTAAAAGGCGCTAACCCGCGGCTTTACGCATGTCATGACGAAGCAAGCTGTGTAGTGAAAGTTTTACATCAAAAGGAAAATGAAGATGGAAATTGATGGGGTCATTAAGAGAGAAATAACCATAATCAACATTCATGCTGCCATAAAATTCTCTTAAATCTATTTGGGTGTAGATTATGTTGAGGGTCAGAGATTTCTGATGTTAAAAGATTCGAATAAAATTTAGTAGCATTGAAGTGATCTTTATACAATATATCACCAATGCAAGATATTACTTTGTAGTTTAAAATATCTTTAAAATTAATCACTCAATCCACCACTCGTGCTGGCGTCATGGATAGTCGTTCAAGTGATAAATAAGGAAGCTGAATTTTCACTCTGAAGCCTTCGACCGGCCGATGCCCTTTCGATAATTTGTTGGTGCACTGTGCAGCAAATTGCACGCTTAATGTCTGCCTTTTAAACAGAGGTCGTTTTAAACCATTATGATCGATTTATAAAACATTATTTAAAGAAAATTAACCACGTATTCTATAAGGTTAAAAACGAAAGTGGTACACGTTTCTGCTAATGATGCAACTTAAAAGGACAAGTCTAATATTTGAACTGGCATAATATTCTATTAGAATTGGATTTTTGTGCTAGAATATTAAATGAATTGAATAAGCACAAAGCCAATAAATTATTCGGTATTGACCTCCACAATTATAATAGATCGCACGGCCAGCCGAATTGAATAATTTGCATTTTTATTGCAATTGCGTAATCTCGTTTACTTTAAATCTTGCAGATTCTTGTGTTCTGCAGTGCTGTGGTGTAAAGAGTTGCACAATATGGTGAGTGGTGGAGAGGAGAGGTGGAGGCAATTGCGAATGCTCTTTGTTGCATATTCGTTGCACTCGCCTTTTGTAGATGAAGATTGACACGGAAAGACACTTAATTTAAGCCAAAGTTTATTAATTTCCATTGTGGAAATTCTTTGTTAAGATTCATTTTTCGTTGAGGCCCGTAGTATGCAGATGTAGATCTTTTGAGGCTAGTCCGGGGACATACTACAAGCACTGCGTTGCTGATCGCTGGTTTGAAGGTTATGAGGGTACAAATGCAATTACAGGCACATGAGATATATAGTGTTTTTTTTTTCTGGAAGAATCTGGCATTGTCAATAGGCACATAACGTTTGCTTATTTTTATTATTACGATAAACAACTTTAAAAAACTATAAATGCTCCTACGGTGCTTGTACTTTTGCTTTCATAATGCTAGCGTGCGGTAAATTACGTACTGCCATAACCATCGAGAATTTTCACACCATAAATAAATGTCGTTTTCCAGTTTAATGGGCAATATAATACTTAATGAATATGTTTTGTGCTCTTCTACACCTCGCATTGGTTACTCAATACTATGCAGAGCTCGATTTAAAGAAACCCACAATGTATTGGTAGATGTTCCTTTCGGGATCTCTTTAATCCTTCGAACACACGTGATTTGAGACACAATAGAAAGACAATAGCAGCCCGACAGCCAGCTGTCGCCAAAAGGTTAAATCGCTTTTCATATCTGTTGCTCACCTGTGCAGAACTCCAGCCGCCTTATCCTGTTCCATGTCGGGTATCTCAGGACTGTGTCCGGCTGCCTTGGAGACCAGCAGGACGATGAGACCCCACGCCTGCATGTTGTTCTTGCCATTGTAGATCAAGTTCCTGGGTAAGGAATTTAGTTATTAATTAAGTAGTACGGACGTGAAAACTTCTTCTTTCTAGGGCAATTATAAGGAAATAATGAACTTTCATGGCCCTACAATGAACGTTTATTGAGCATTTTTTTTACCTGAGGATGCCCAGACTCATGACTTTATCTAACTGGCAAATAGATTGGGTAAAGAAAAGTTGGTAAAAATTAAGTGAATCAATAAAGTCGCAGTTTACTTCTGTACAGCTGCAGTATACTTGATTGCGATAGTTTTGAGAATAAACTAGACTCCCATTATTTAAATGACGCTAAACAACGATTTATTACACTTAATCTGTCTAGACTATTTATTCTAGGTATCTTAAGTATCTTTATGACTGCAAGGCCACTGGCCCGGTAAGTAGCTAATCTTTAGGTATTCGCGGGGGTGAAGCAGCGGCGGCGAAATTGAGCGCGAAGCTCCGCCTACTTTTCGGCAGCGCGCGGCCGTATTCTGAAGCCGTCTGTATTCTATACTCCCGGACTCGTAAATCGAGCCACCTAGCGTAATGAGTTATATCGTACATAACTTTAAAAAAATATATGTATATGTACACACTTGGGTCAATTAGTGGTACCTCTTAGTGCAACAATATAGAAAGCTGTCTTGGTAAAAAAGATCGGGATTCTTTATCATAAAAAGAAAACATTAATTCATAATTAAAAATTGGTTTGTTAAGGATATTTGGTAATGACTTAAATTTAAAATTAAATTATCACTTAAAAAAAGCACCATTTTAGGTCATTTTGGAATAAAAAATGAGAACTTTCTTATTAAGATGTACATACTTATTGGCACCAATATATATATATCTATATATATATATATATATCTATCTATATAAATAAAAATGAATTGATGTTCGTTAGTCTGATTAAAACTAGGGAACGGTTGAGCCGATTGAGCTGATTTTGGGTTTAAAATGTTTGTCGTAGTCCAGGGTAGGTCTAAACGGTGAGCAAATAAGGAAAAATTGCGAGAAAGATAAAGTAAAACAACAATTTCATTTTCCCTTAAAAAGTTGTCCATGTTCTGTTGGATGTCGTTGTCATAGTAACCGGCAAATCAAGTGTCAAATTCAAGTGTGACATTTACAACTGCGGAGGTTACAACCCGTCAACCTGACACAAGTAATGTTTTATTCTAAGGTTTTATTGTTTTAAAAAGACGCAAAGGAATCATTTTCATAAATCCAAATCATGCATATAATTACTTGGTTTTATTTTAAAGCCATTTAAACGGTTTGAAATAACAGAAAGGCGTATAATATGCTATAAAAATAATACTGTAGCAGGTTTTCTTTTTCCAATGTACAAAAATAATATTACGATAAAAAATATCTAGATTTTTAATATTTATTTTTTAAATAATGGTGCTTTTAATATTTATTTTTTTGTTTTTGTATGGCCATCCTGGACAATGTTCCCTACCAGAAAAACCGCACATGATAGTTGTTCAAAAACAAAATTATTTTAAGCCCATTTCATAACATGTCCTTTATATGGGACTACCACTGCATCATAACTTATCAAACAAAAAACCGGCCAAGAGCGTGTCGGGCCACGCTCAATGTAGGGTTCCGTAGTTTCCCGACCGTCACAATAAGTGTTCCCACTTATAAGTTTAAAAAAAGGCTTTTGTTACGTTGACATACTAAGTACGCAGAAATTATTTTGTACAACGTTTTTGTCTTTTTTGTACAAAAACTGTTCTTTCTATCAAGTTCGAAATAATTTTCCTAGAAAGTCCTTATAAAGTTCTACTTTCCAGATTTTTTTCATATTTTTTAAACCTACGGATCAAAAGTTAGAGGGGGGGGGGGACGCTTTGATTTTTTCTTTTGGAGCGATTATTTCCAAAATTATTGACATTATCAAAAAATGATTTTAGTAAACCCCTATTCATTTTTAAATACCTATCTAACAATATATCACACGTAAGGGTTAAATTTAAAAAAAAATACTTCCCTCTTTACATATAGGGGGGCTACCCTAATAAAACGTTTTTTTACAATTTTTATTTTACCACTTTGTCGGCGTGATTGATATACATATTGGTACCAAATTTCAGCTTTCTAGTGATAACGGTCACAGAGATTAAGCGAGGACGGACGGACAGACAGACAGACATGGCGAAACTATAAGGGTTCCTAGTTGACTACGGAACCCTAAAAAGAACCCTCAAAATCTGTTTACAATTGACGGAGATATCGCGTAACAAACATACAAAAAAAAACATACAGACGAAATGAACCTCCTCCTTTTTTTAAGTCGGTTAAAAATCAAATAATTTCCTATTTGAAAAAAGAAATACAAAGATAAGTGGGAATATTGTAGGTGAATTTTTTTTTTTTTGTGAGTGGGAAATCATCAAATGACTGCTCCCGTCCTGGGTGCGGCGGGGGCGTGTCAGACTTTTACTGCCTAAAACCCACTAATGTTCCTTCGATTGCCCTTTATGTTCCAGGGTCACGGTAACTATTTTATAAACATTCCGCAACCCCGGCAGGACCATTGTAGGTGAATAATGATTATGATTAACTCATTAGACAGCATTAGACACTAATGAGATCCTTATACATTTAGTCAAAATTTAGCTGTCTGTTACAGCTTTCTTGCTGTATGTTTTCGTTCATTACAGATAGGACCGTGCATATTTCTGATCTCTCAACAAAAGATAGATAGATAGCCAACTTGGTGCAATACTTTTATACTGTAGTCTATTTTTTTTTAACAAACGAGTACTAAGTATATCTCTTTTATATTTCCGGTATTGGACAGAGATAGATGGGAAATTAGTCGAGGCGGAGCCAATGCTTTTAACACTAATGATAACACTTATGCTGATTATGTGGACCAATAAAAATGCAGAAAAATTTTTGGTACTCGTTTGTTAAAAAAAAAACAGACTATAGGTGTATTTTTGGTCTTGCTCACCCTGCTAGGAAATGTTCTACCCTTGAAAACAAACAACTTTTATTATAGAACCAAGTCTGAAATCGCGAAAAAAATATCAGCTGTTTCTAAGAAAAGTTCAATGCCGTCCCAACCACAATGTATGAAACAGGTGATAATTTTTTTCGACATATCAGAGTTGGTTCTATAATAAAAGTTGTTGGTTTTTATGAGTAGAAACATCTCCTAGCAGGTTGAGCAAGACCAAAAATACACCTAGTATAAATTCAATCTCAGCAATGTAACGGCAATTGCACATGGCGTAGAAAATGAACAACTCGCTTTGTAGCAACTTATCCAAGAAAATGTTATCATTGATCCTTGAGGTTTATTTGTAGACCACGAATATCCTTTTATTGGCGCCACGCCGGATGGTTTGATAGGCCAAGACACAGTATTCGAAGTCAAATGTCTAAAGTGGCTTTCAAAAACGGTCTGGATAATGCCCTAAAAGAGAACAAAATTCAAATAATAATGGAATTTTGTTCTCTTTTAGAGCATACAAGCTTCTGCCCGCGGCTTCGCTCGCGTTAGTGAGAGACAAAAAGTAGCCTATGTTACTCTCCATCCCTTCAACTATCTCCACTTAAAAAATCACGTCAATCCGTCGCTTCGTTTTGCCGTGAAAGAAAGACAAACAAACAGACAGACAGACAGACAGACAGACACACTTTCCCATTTATAATATTAGTATGGATTATATGGAGATACGACAAAAATAATGGTATTTTCAGTATCAACAAAAAGAGTTACTGGTACTACCAACTTCAGAGGCAACTTCGTGTACCATGTATAAAAATGCTTATTTGATGTGTGGGGTGCTGAAACTATTATGACATCATCACGTGAGATGACTCGTCGAAATGTAACTATTTCGGACTTGGTCTTATTATAAAAGTTGTATCACAATGACCAGGGGGCCTACCACAAGCCCTTATAGCAGTAATACCACAGATTAATAAATAGTTACTACGTAACAGATACTTCACTCCAATACAAAAACGAAAATACCTACGCTATAATAGCCTACAAAATTATAATAATAATACCAGCTGTTTGCAGCGAGGAAAAATGTACCATAAATACGCACAAAGAGAGTTGAGATTCTTTTGCCCGCCGCGCGACTAACGTGTGTGCGTGCCATCTAGTAAATGTGCTAGGGTTATACGTATGATGATAATGGTAATAAAACGAATGTTTTAGAAAAACAATATTTTTTTTATTTGTTGATCAAATATTTTTTAGTTTAATAAAATGACTGATGCATATTTTTCGTCCCCTGAATTCCCGATTATTATATTTTAGTGTCGTATTCAAAACCGCGTGAATAATTTTAATAAATAATCAAAAGGGAAACAGGAGAATTGGGAAACAGGGGAATGGCACAATAATCACACAATAATTACGTGGTTTCGGCATTTTGATAGTCAGCGCTGTACCCGTGACGCGCGAGCACACAGCCGGGCGCGCGACAGCCCGGTGTTCGTTGTACCGTCGACGGTACGCGAAGCGGTAGGCATAAAACGCGTGGCCTTGAGCGAGTGACGGACGCCTGGTAATACTTTGATATTACTTTCAGTGGGAAAGAGACGGCGCTAGACAACGTGTCTAACGCTGACAACGTGTCAAACGTCATGGTAAGGGGGCAGTTCAATAAAAAACCCGTTGATTATTTTACTTTGATGACACATACTCGTAATTTTGTTCTTCAATGGTTCCTTTATTTGTCGCGGTTGGATTAACTGCAGTTAGAAGTGATAGGGATGTTTCAGACCTATTGAGTTGAAAATTCTTGAGTTCTCTGTAATTAAATATAAAAAGCACGATTTTTACATTGGCACAGATAATTCTTTTATAACAATGAAACCAATAAAATAAAACAGTTTTTGAACTAATTTAATTTTCATAATGTAGATTTGCAAAAATAATTTATGTTCACAAAAACATAGTTTACAAAATAATATCACAAAGTAAACGGGCACAAAAAATAAGTATAGAAACAATATAATACTAATTTCGTGTACGTCGGTCTACCGAAGCGCCATTTTAGGCCTCGTCGTTGTTCGTACGCCGCACGCGGAGCGTGCAGCATATTAGCGCCCTATAGCCGCAGCTACTGTTTTACCAACTTATTTGTGAAATGGCTAAAATTGGAACTACGGCTGACATGACATTTCAGTCATACATTTGACTTCATTTGAGTATACTCTGTCTCTTTCTCTTAGCAACGCTGTATTGACAGTGTCGCCCTCCTTCAGTTCACAGATAAGTTGGTCTATCTGTAGACAAAAATTGGTTTTTATTTTGATGTATTTTGTTTGCCTATTTTTTACGAATTACCAAAAGATAAATGAGTTTCATAATATATTGATACTAATAATGCCATAATGGGTATAAAAAAAAGGAATACTTACTTGTATACTTTATTTTTTACTTTTATTACGTCGTTTTCTTGTACAAATCCGTTGCAACTCTTTATTTCTTTTATTTCCCATTGCTTAGAAACACGAATCACTATAAGTAAATTACTAAAATCAAAAACAAAGAATCAAAAAAATAAACAAAGCGCGAAATAATAATGGACCAAATGTGTAAAAATCGGACGTGACCTCTCGTAGCAACGGCTAGCTGCCGACTGGGCGTGGACTGACACAAGCTTGACACAATGTACGACAGTAGTGCATCGAATTAATAGAAATAAGGTCGAAAATATTTTGGCGTTTCATTTTACTTGAATAGCATGTCCGCAAAAATGTAAATCATTTTGCAGTTTTAATTAAATATTTAAAAAGATACAGTTCTGTGTATTAAAATTTTTAGATATGTCTTTAGTTTATTAAATTTTCTTTGTTATAGATATAAAAAATATGGTGGTTGTCGCTGAAAAAATTGAGAACTTCGAGACGAAAATTTTTTTTCAGGGGTCTATTTAAGCATTTTTTTTTCGTCGTTCTAGACCACTTTTGCAAATTGTTTTTGTGTAAGTCTTTTCTTTATATATTAGACTATACACTGTATTTTTTTCTGGCTTGTGGTATGTATAGATACGGCTAACTTCGCGACGAAAATCTAGACGTTTTACAAGGTGTACGCTATGGACAGCGCCTTAAGATTATACTCTGTTACAAACAGTTTCGCACGCTTTTGTAAATTGCATAAAGCAGATTTTGCAACGGCTTTTGAATCTTGTACTGCCGTAAATAAAAGAGCATTTCACTTGGCTAGTTAAAATGATACATGACGAACGCCAAGCCGATTTTTTTTTTGGGGAGTGGGAAATCATCAAATGACTACTCCCGTCCTGGGTGCGGCGGGAGGGCAAAGCCAAGCCGATCAGACCCAGACTTGTGAGCACAAGCTTAAGGGACTACGAACATTTATTCAGCACTAATTAGCTTATGTCCACTTATGTAAAAAACTACGATTTTGTACAAAAGCTGAACAGACACGACAAGGTGAACGGACGCGTACGCGTCTTCATACAAAATCACTGTTTTCTATGGACAAAGCTAATTTGAACTGAATAAGCGTGCGTATTCCATAACAGAGCACTATTGTATTCAGTTTTGTATGTGAAAGGTGGTCGCATTGGATGCAGGTGGAGCAGGAGTGGTGTTTGTGGAAACCTTCATAGACGTCTTTCGCCTGATATGACGATGATCTAAATTTTTAAAGGACCAATGACGTAATCTTCATTATCCATGCGTGGAGTTACAACAACGGATGTTTGAGGAATACTAATGATTAATAACATCGGTTAATCAAGCGGTGATGTGCAGTATTGCAACTAGGAATGCACACTGAATGGTTCGGTAGTAACCTCCGCACGCAATCTGTTACGTCTGTAGACAAAGGTAACTCGTTAGTTTCATTAAGTTAGTAAGAATTGCATGATGTTTTCAAATATTTATAAATCTGCAAAGAACTTCTCTGAAGAAAGAGTTCAAGATCATGTCCCGTTGTTTCTAGATGTACTTTAGTATTGATGACATGTTCCGCAATAGCGCCTAAGCTAATTTATCCGATCTAATGAAAATAAAATGAACATGGTAGATTTTTTGAACCTGTCTTGGGATAGAAATGGGTTTTTTTTCCTTAGATGAATAACATACGTTCTTCCTAATACAATGGCAGCGCGACAACCGGCTGTAGCTTGGTCGTTGAAAGGTTGAAAGGTTAAAAGATAAGACAAACTTGACACATAAATGTTAATGAAAAAAATATTTCAGAGAAAAACCATACTGTCATTGTCAACTAAAATCGCTTGCAATTTCCATACAATCTAAAAATTGCTGTAAGTACTTGATGGAACACACACAACCCAACGGGACATAGACAAAATAGTCAAAAACTCAACAGCCAATAAAAAGAAAAAAAAAACATTGCGCAATTACCAGTGTACTGCACCATTATAGAGGAATTTTATGTCGTAAATGCACATTAAGATCGTTAACATTTACAAATTACATGGAAGTTTCGCAAAACCAGTCTCTTTAGTTTTGTTTGAGCAAAAACTTCTTGTTGTTCGTATTGCTCTGATGCTTGCGTCATATGGAAGGAAACCCGATGCCGGAAGAAGATAATGAAAGTCTTTGTTTTTTGTAAGCAAACAATATTACGAGGCTATAGATATGTCGCAGTCATCTGGTTAAATCAGCTATTTAATTGTATGACTTGCGCGTTTATTGAATGACGGCATTTAATTGAATGACTAAATGACAACTCGTCAAGTTGTTCAATGTAACGTTTAACGACTTGACTGAACGTCATTTAGCATTGTCGTTAAATGGGATATAGTCGACTTTGTAATGTTTGTTTAGAGTGACCATAAGTTCGCAACTTAAAAACTTAACTTTCTTTACATAACAAAAATGAGAACATGACATGACACACTTTATTATGATTTTAATTAAAAAAACTTTAACTGTCGCCGGTGGCAGCGTATTAATAGGTAAATCCATGCTGTCACACTATTTTATCAAGAATAAGTCACTTTAAAGTAAATTTAATCGAAATAATATCAAAAAAGTGCTATCTGCGCGAGCTATTTTACGCCATATTTGTTTTGGTGACTACTACCGCCGCAGTGGAAAAAAATTAACTAAATTATAATCACCTGACTGATTTTGCGTCCGCTTTATTCAAAGGGCTATGCTACAATCAGCTATCTAGTTGGACGTTGAGTGAGTGACGCTTGTTCAATCAGTTTTCGGTCTAGTCACTCAATTAAATGTTGCCATTCAATGAACGCGCTAGTCATACAATCAAATAGCTGATTCAACCAGATGACTGCGACAGATATACAGGGTGGATCTAGTAGGGTAGGGTAGGAACTACCTTTATCGTTACAACTACAGAAAAATAAGTCTTAGGGTTTAATCATTATTTTACGTGAAATTTTGACCACCGTACAGAGATTATGAAAAAAATATTTTTTTTGTTTTTAACAGATTTCGTATCTCATATTCATAAAAACCTTTACAGGATTAATCAAGTTGCTTTTCCAATAAAGTATACATTGTTTTGTGAATATCTGTAAATCGGAATCAAAAGTTCAATTGTCATCATCTTCATCATGGACCTCCCTCTGGGAGGTTTGGTTTCCGCACTTAGTCCTCTAAGGTAGGACCATTGTACGTGAAAGTTCAATTGTCATTGCTCTGAAACATATTTTTTGTTGAACGATGCAATTATGAAAAACATATTTTTCGGTAGTCATACTTTCTCCAAGTTAGAATATTCATATATGATATACTTACGTTCGTTTTATTACTGTGTAAAATTTTAGTAGCAGCATTTTTAACCGACTTAAAAAAAGTAGGTTCTCAGTTCGACCTGTATGTATGTCTGTATGTATGTTTGTCCGCGATTATCTCGCTGAACCGATTTAGATGCGGTTTTCAGCAAAGTGTTTGTTACATTCTGGGGAAGGTTTTAGTATATAGCACTTATGGATATCCCGTGACGTTGCCCGCATAGATAGCGTTTTGCTTTCTTGGATTGTAGAGTTTCAAAGACGATTTTATGTTTGACCGCGATTATCTCGCGTTTAGCTATACCTATTTTGATGCGGTTTTCAGAAAAGCCTTTGTTACATTCTGTGAAAGGTTTTAGTATATAATACTAATGGATACCCCGTGACGTTGAGCGCATAGAACCGTTTTCATTTTATAAGATTATGAGTAGTTTTATTTTGAAAGTTACTCTAAAACGTAGTCAGACATTGGGACTCTAACTAAAAGTAAAAAAAAAGAAAAACTTTAAAAAAAAAATAACCGACTTCAAAAACTAAAAGCTCAAAAATAACTATTTCGGAAGTCGGTGGCTTCTCTTCTGCTGGTCGATTTGTGTTGCCACCGACTTCCGAAATAGTTATTTTTGAGCTTTTAGTTTTTGAAGTCGGTTATCTTTTTTTATCGTCGGTTATATTTTTCTTTTCTCCTTTCTCTCCTGGAATTCCGTGTCTAAAAATACAAAATACTAACCAAGCACATAGATAAACCAATAGTTGATTTTTTTTTGTGGATACATAATATACAGGACCGTCATCAAAGACTTCTTCCGCCTTTAGTGTCAGACTTTTACTGACTAAAAGCCACCCAAGTTCCTTCTGTTTATTTACCTTGACGTTCCGCGGGGCTGCGGTAACTATGTATTAGAACGGAACTATTCCGCAACCCCGAACTAATAGATGATAATAGATTTTTTTTCGATTTAGCAGACCGGGGTTTAAAAGATGGTGACTTAACCTCTAGTGTGCCATAATTAATAAAACAATAGAAAAGTTATTGTGTCTCTCGTATAAATATATGCGCTTACGGCAGTCAAAAGGTACGATTGCGATAATGTCAATTTTTTTGGGTTGGAATTCGGGACTTATTATTTTTGATGGGGCTTTCGGGACCGGACCGTAATCCCGAACGCCATATCGCCACGGAGTTTTCGGGACCACAAATAAAAACATAGCGTCAAGAAAGAGAGAGAGAGAGAGAGAGAGAGTTTGCCCCAATGATCTTATGTCTGTGTTCATGTGTACTATCTTCAGTACTAAGCTCATTCAAATGAAATTTCGTCAAGGAAATATTATTCAGAAAATAATCATCTAATATGACACACCTCTTAGGTGGAATTTTATTGAAATTTCATGTATCCACCCAACTTTGTTGTTGTTATTTGGTGGTACACTCATAAAACTAACTACAGTAACTATTGTTCCAATTTGCATCTACATAATGTAATAAATACTACAAAGTAAAAGTAGTGATAGCTATGCATATGTTATTTTAGAGTGTTATTGCTACTTTGAGAGTTGTTATTGCAATTTTAAGAGTTGAAAGGATTGAAATAAAAATTAATTTCCGCGTCTTAATGTCCGTTTGTCGGTGATGACTTTCAAGATGTGGGAAACCAACAATAATAATGAACGCATACCTATGTAGGTATCTCACAGAAGATCCGCTGCGTGATATTACGCATCAGATTTCCGCGAGTTTAACGCAAAGAGAATTAAGTTTAAAGTCATTTAATTAATTAGAAATGTGCTTAATAAATTAATATTATAAGTTCCTCACAATTATAATATTATATTTTCCGCAGATGCTTCACGTAGCAGATCAAATCCATGTCAGAAGAAGACCATGTTTAACCGGTGGTCTGTCGTAAATAAAAGAACAATTAAAAAGCATTGTGTCTCGCGTAAATCTGCGCCTGCGACAATAGTAAACTCGTCGTTCCACCTAAATAACGTTTTATTTAGGTGGAACGACGAATTGAATATGATGGCGGGCGCCGCCGGACGGCGGGTTGTCCTGGATAGCTGGCGCTCTTTTGGCGGAGGTCTATGTTTAACAGAGCGATGGACATGATAATATTGTTGAATGTAAAAGCGAGAGTCACACTGCTAGTTTTTAACGTAATAAAGGCCAAGCCTTTTTTTGTGATGGGAAATCCTCAAATGACTTCTCCCGCTCTGTGCGGGGCTGATGGGGGTGTCAGACTTTTACTGACTATTGATTTGTATTGATTGTAAACCCTACCCATGTTATCTCTTTCGAACAACCCGCAGCCTCTTTATAGTCAAGCGTTGCACTCAGTTTGGTAACATTCAGCACCTTGTAAGGTTGAACTCTAGGAACGGCATGCTACTTTTTTATTTAATCTTCGAGATCGTCGAGGTTTACGTTAAACAATGTATCGAGGTAGTTCTAGCTTTACACACTTAGTTAACTGTTTACACAATGGCAATTGACGCATTGAATTGACGAGTTAATGCTTGGAGGGAGCTTTCGATTCCGACATATTTTCTGTTAGCTATGCGTTCACTCCTATAGCTTTGCGGGCATTGATGAAAAATTACTTACATTTTCATAAGGATGAACAGCCTTTTGTATTTTTTTACCTGCCTATAAATTACGTGTCATAAAGGTGATGTCGAATTCTTTTTTATATAATTACGAAAGGTAGGGATAGGGTTATTGTTTATTGGTTTAGGATTCGGCTCTTAGGCTCGTGGTTTCTATTGCAGGACGAAACAAAAGGTCGCAATGAAAGAATTATCAATAAATATACTTAAAATACGGAAAATATCCCTAGCAATAATGTCGAACAACAACACACTTAAAAACAGCTTATCTAATTACCTCACTTATTGATCTGGTTCATACGAATATTAAGTAATTGAGGTATGAATATTAATGATGTTACGTACTTAGCAGTTTTGAGCAGGGGATGGTTGCTTCCGACCAGCTTGCGTAGGTGGAGCGCTACGTTCGCGATCTCGTCGCTCAACACCCATCGGAGACTGAGAAAAGAGGTCGGATATCCCACGATCTTCTCCGCCTCACTTACTGCTCGATTCCAGTCTGGCTTCGCACTATGTTGTGCAATACTTGCTCGCTGCGAGCTACATGTGTTCACTTCCCTAGCAGTACAAGGTCCCCAAAGTTTCGAAACCAACGCACTAGATGACTGAACTTTCACTACATCACACTTCACGACACGACACAATCTGCTCAGACTCATTTTCTCAAAGAACTGCACCAACCCAGGAATACCAAAGACTACGCAATTCGAATTTCGAAAGCGCGAAAGTAATTATTTGTACAACAAACACTAGACTAGCACTAGTCTCGCTATTTGTACAAAATGTATGCACTAAATCGTATGTCTAACTCAATAAATTCAAGAAGAAACCCTTGAGTAAAACTTTTCAAATAAATTCAATTTTCTATGCGCGTTGCACAAAATAGATTTTATTTCGTAAATTATTTTGAACTGTGAATTACGAACGTGCACAACTTTCGCGCGTGATCGGTTGACTGACCGAATGGTGAATGAAGTCTGTAAGCCAGCGTCGGATTCGCTAATCGGGGATTGATGAATGATGTTTTCATAATTGAATTGCTCAATTGTTCAATTTATGCAAATGGAATATCCTAATCTCTCTTAACTCAAACTCAGAAATTAAATTATGTCATTTACAAATACAAAGAAATTAACTGCACTTCAAAAATATCTGTGTGACAATATTAGACTAGCTTTTGCCCACGACTTCGTTCCCGTTTTCGGGGGATTTCCGGGATGAAAATTCTTATGTCCTTTCTCGGGTCCCATACTATATCTGTACCAAATTTCATTCAAATCGGTTCAGTGGTTTAGGCGTGAAGAAGAGACAGACAGACAAACAGTCAGACAGAGTTACTTTCGCATTTATAATATTAGTATGAACTAGTACGGAATATGTTGAATTACCTACTTTACTCTTTTTTGTACCTCCAATAAAAAGTGCAATGTGCAATTCACATATAAATTGATTTTCTTGCCAATAAAACCTAACGATATATGTATTTGAAAAACTGCAACGGAAACAATCCTTCCGCACATTTCGCAAATAACATAAATAGTTTTTTTATTTATTTATACTACTCTACTACTATGTTTACTAAGTATATACCTAACTAGTACCAGTTAGTATTAGTTAGAAACTCAGGCCAGCTTACCAAATAACATCCTTGAACTATCCATAGGCTATGAGGATGTTTCCTAACCAAAATATTCGGTATTAAGGATTTCTTATAATCAAATACATTAAGGAATGTTATAATTTTCATCCAACTTGGCCAAAAAATCGCCAATCGCCTGATTTTTTCCGATCTGACGAGATCCTAAGATCGGAAAGCCAAATCCCGAAAGATCCGGAAAGATCTTAGGATCTGGCAACTCTAATTACTGGACGCCTGCCGGTGTTTTACATCGAAAATCTCAAACCCGGACCGCCTCAAAAAAACTGAAATTCATCATCTCCCTTGCCTTTGTCTCATCTACATATGTTGGGGTGGGCTTTCAGCCTAAACGATTTGGTTTCGGATCGATAAATGTGTTTTACAAGAAGCGACTGCTCATCAAACATCCACGACTCAGGTACTAGTCGACACGATACCACTTGGTTACAAAAAAAACTAAGATTAACAACTGGTAACAACCACAATTTTTCCTACTTACCCCTGAAAGAAAATTATGTATAGTAATTTAACCACGAGTAGGGATGTTGACTACATCAAAAGAATGACATTCTGTTTAGTCCGTCTGTTAGACAGTCCAAAAATACTGGACCCATATTTTTTGCTTGATCAAATTAATAACAAAATATGAAAATACAAAGATAAAGAGCATCAAAGTTCCGGAGAGGGGGCTTGTGACGTCACTTCTGAGTAAAAATTATACAAAGGCGTGACGTTTCACGAAACTTCAACGCACTGTATTGTCGTCATTTTCTGTTTACGAGAAAAAAGATAAAATACGTGTCCCAAATTTTTTGATTATCTAACTGACGGACTAATTACTTTTTTTTTTGTCATCTCGCCTATTGATACAATTGCTATTGCTTTTCTTTCAGGCGTGGTTAAATGCGCATTCAAAACTGCTTTAGGCATATTACGTGCAGAAACCTCAGTCAAAGTAAAAGATCATATTCAAGAATACTATTACGCCTAAAAATCTTTTCATTTGTTATTTTGATTGATAATTATCGATTTTATTATTATTTTTACTTAACTGACTTGAGATACAAGAACGAAGTAGGTATGATAACAGATTACACTAAATACTGCATTTAGCTTAAGTTAAAAAGAAAGAACATTTGAACGGACATCAATATGATTATAAATTGGCTAATATAACTTAGATTATTTGTTATTGTATATGGTGTGGGCAATACCCATTACGTCATATTGTGTAGAATATTTCAGGCCCACTATCACCCTTGTACGTCTAATAAAAATACTGCATTTTGTAATTGTATCAGAATATTACTAAATAAAAAATAAATACTAGTAACAGAGATCGATCGAAAATTCGAAAAAAGTTTCGACGGATCGGTGATACCACACCATAACTATTATAAATGGGAATTTATTTTCTTAACACTGTAAGGTTTTTAAGGATGCTAGAATTGAAATATACTTTCAATTCTAATGTTGTAAAAAACGGGAATAACATACTCTTTGCCACCAATTCTGATCTTCGTAGTCCGGTCTCAATGGGAAAGATCACTGCATGCTATAATAAAACGTACTTACTTTTAATAAAATGTTAAAAATAAAATTGTACGGAAAACAGGTACTATGGCAACATTGCTTGTACTCGTTGACCAATCAAAACGATTCTCAATTTCATTTCATTCATTCGATCCCAGACGCGGACCAATCCTGGTCTAGCACCACAAATATTAGTCACTTGATCTTGATCACTTCACGATATTCAATCACTCACTCATTCAGTTATTCGCGTTCTGCCGGTTATCGTAGTCGTCTGAAGAGCGGTCACTACGCGCGTACCGGTATTTTCAGTGTTCCAATTTAATTAAATTCTCCATCCAGCACATCTGTTGTTATTTGATAACATTTGTGTGTGAAAGTGAGAACTTAAAGTTGTGTTAGAGGCGAGAAAAGTTTATTCCATTTACCGAAAGTACTCTGAGGTAAGGGATTTTTTGTAGATTTCTTTACGGGCTGTGTCTGGCACGTCTTTCGCAAGCACTTTGGTGTTCCACGTGTAATGCATACGTGGTAAAAAAATCTACGCTACTGATGGAAATTCACTGCAAAACCAGCGATAAACTTGCACGTCTCCGTACACTTCCGAAGTGCGCATCTTCTCTTATTTTTTTTCCTGTTAGCGAGCTGCAAATAAGTAGCTTGAATTTACGTTCTATATACCGGCAATATTATCTTACTTGAATAGTGTACCTCGTGTCCACACACTGCATCGTCTATCTTTAAATACTATTAGCAAACATCCGTGATCAATGATCGTAATACTATCGATTGCTAGAGTGATATAAATAGTAAACACAATAAAAATAACATCTGAGCATCTGAGATTAATAATCGTATCCAATGTATTCTATTTTCAACAAGATGCGATCGATCGAAGATCGAATCCAGTTTTTTTTTTATTAGCAACCGGTCTCTTTAGCGCCATCAATGACCTGAGATTTGGCCGGTCATTGATCTGTCAACTGTTTATATTCCTAATTTAATATTCAAAATCTTGTTCAAAGAGATTTAAAATCACTTATGTGCATTATGATGTATGACCGTTATATCTCAATGGACAACATATAATTAAAAGAGTATTATTTATTGTTGTAGATCTTAAAATATACAGTGATTCTTATATTTATTTACATTACCATATAATTGTGTAATGTTCAACTATCATTCAGTAATAATATGCAACTATCATTATGTAAGCTATTAATATTACAATAACCCTTTGCCCTTCGCAGTTATTTTTCCTTCTTCAAAGATAAACCAAGCATATTGTAATATTTATTATGTAATACACAGGAATTAACATCTGTTTTTATTTGCTATGATAATGCATATATTATTTTCTACAAAGACTGGTTTAACCTTTAACAACCAAGCAACAGCCAGCCGGCTGCCGGGCTACTTATTATCTTTCTATTATGTCTTGAGTCACGTGTGTTCGAAGGCTTAAGAAATAATTATTAAGATAATAAGTAAATTCAAAGTACAATTATTTGAATAATATGTAAGATTACCAAAACAAAAAAGATATAAGTACCTTTTTTGCCTTAGTAAACTTAAATAATAATGTTGTAAGGAAAAAAATATTTAAGATACATGTGTTGCTGTATAAAAACTGATAAAATTAAAGTCCACTTTTCAAGCCTCCTTGTTCTTTCCCTAAATCAAGTGTTCTTATAATAAAAACCAGATTATCTTATCAAAAACAAAAGGATCCCAATTTCAACCTCTACATGTAACCTTCACCCAAAATATTGAATTAAACCTTTTTTATAATACAATCTAATTAAGTAATTTAGATAAAAACGAGACAGACTGTCATTAAATCATAATTATCCGTCATCATCTCATCTTTGTTTGTGGATAATTTTATCTTAATTAAACATTACTGTACATAAGATGTCAATCTCAGTCTGGGTTTAATTTACACAATCATAATATTGGACAATAATAATGAAACAATAAAATTGTGCAATATTGCCTTAGCCCTACCTACCCTATATCTACTTAATGAAGTAAATATTTAATTAGTGCATAAATAAAATTCAATGTTTCGTAAGATTAATAAATTTGTAATAGGTAAGTACTATTAAGCCTACGAAAGGTTAATAATGTTTAAATTAGCCATTTTCGAGAGTAGCAAGATTCCAACAAATATACCTACAAATAATAATAAAATACATACCATACTAATAAAATAACAATAAAAAAAACAGAAGATGACTGATGTACCATCGACCCAATGGAATCATGAATTCATGACCCACCATAAGCTTATTTTCCTACAGACATTCAAATACAATTAGGTCGACAATCGAGAAAACGTGTATAAAAAATGTCACACGTCAGAGTCTTATTATTTTGACAGCTTCAAACGACTTGTCGTCGAAATGGGTCATGATTAAATTTTGTCGATAGTACATACTTCGGATAAATTACACCCAAGCACAGAACAAATTCTCATCACTTAAAGTTTGTCCGGAGTGGGAATCAAACCCATTAACAGTCAAGGTCTAGACTAACAGGCCAGACTATGTTCAATTACCTACAACGGTGTGGAAATTACCTATGAATGTTATCAATGCAAGTAAAAAGTTTTCCATCAAAATGTTATTATTAGATATGGATGCAAGCGCCTATCCGTCAATATTGTCTGTGCGAGCATTGCATTGTGAGTTGAGTGCTATCTTGAAAATATATCTAGTTTTTTGTCAATTCGCCTAAATTATTAATCTTACACTGACTGCACTACAGTTTGATAGTGACGAATCTGATTCATAATACAATATTTAGTATTGTATGCATTGTAATTTCCATTGATGGATTTTTGGTGATGAACTTTCGGTGTAAAAAGCCAACATCCATTGTTGAGATGGTTTTAGATGCTCAGGAAATAAATGGAATGCCCATTTCTCTAGTTAGAATCCTTTGTAGTAGTTGTTTGCAGGATAGATCCTTCTTAAAATTTAATTAGTTTTTTTAAAGGGTGAAATGGGTGTGACAATAACTCTACCTGACCTTTTTTCAAGTTGCTTAAATTAAAACTTGTCTATAAAAAAGAAAAATTGTGCTAATGTTAGAATTTAAAGTCTAGGCTTTAAATTCTGGCATTAGTTAACACAATTTTTCTTTTCGCTTGCATGTAGGTAATCAGTAATCTAGTTTTAAGCAAAGAAAACTCCACGATTATAAACACGCCATTTAAACCGGTTCGTATAACACCTATAAATTGTTTGCATTAGCTATGTCAATGAACTTGCTGTTTCTAGGACAAGGCGACGTGGTTTTTTTTTTTTTTTTTTTTTTTTTTTATAACTTATGGGCTTGCTCTTGGTCCCAGACTTGTCCGAGGGCATAGACGGGGCCTACGATGGAGCGAGCTCACCCAAAAGATGCCTATGCACTCTTCTCTTGAATACATCCGGGTTATATGCTTTTGGAAACACAGACGCCGGCAGAGAATTCCATTCCTTTGCGGTGCGCATAATAAAGGATTTCGAAAAACGCTGCGTGCGGATTCGAGGAATATCGACCAAGAAATTTGAGCCTAGGTAGCCTTTTGAACATGAAAATTGCACGTGTTCACACGCCGTACTTTGGTCAGTGAATGAGTTAACCCCACGGTTAAGACTGATGAAATTTAGGTACGCTTTTAGATATGGAAAATAGTATGAAAACTGTTTAATATTCTTATATTGTAAACATATGTAGGCACCCAACATATTCGGATAGTGTCCCAAAAAATAAACCTTTGACGACACTTCATTCAAAACAAAAAGCCCGGCTTAATATCATAAAGCTATCAAGTAAAAAAATATTAAAGGTTAATAGCAACTTAAAAATCGGATAAGCTTGCTTTGCCCTAATTTTGACCCTTAAGCACGCAACTGTTTATTGCTAGTTTGTATTGCATTTCTCGCAATTGACAGAGCCGATTACCTTTCGACCACCAAGCCAGCCGGCTGTCGGGCTGCTATTTGTCCATTGTGTCTCGATACACATGTGTTCGAAGGTTTAAACGTTTGCTTCCAAAAAGTAATTGTGTTATCTGAAGTCCAGTACTTGGTTCCAGGTATGGAGTGGGAAGGGCCGCCCAAGCAAGGCTTGTACGACCCTCAGAACGAGCACGAGGCCTGTGGAGTTGGATTTGTTGTTGCTATCGACGGAAAACGTACCCATAAAGTGAGTACAATCATGGAAAATTTTATAGCACACTTCTATTACTAAAATATGTCACGTAACCTGCTATTTTGGATCGAAAATTTCCACTTCTTTATCCATAAACAAGTTATTTTTTTCAAACCATCGCAGCCTCATATATAATTGCTTTATCCAACTCTTCCAATATTACGCAACCGTCCATTCTTTCTCGAAACTTCAGTTTTCCCGTTTCACTTACAATGCTGAAGTATTGCAACGTGTACTGAGTTTCTAGATCTCCAGTCACGTTGAATATTTGTTATTTATTTGTATCTAGACTGCTGTAATGTAACATTTCCATTGTGTAACGGTTTGCGAGCACGAACCGAGCACACTACTCGCACGAACTAAGCGTCATTAGACTGCTGTAGTCTGGGGACACGCCTTAATAGTAGACTGATAACTTCTACAAGGTCATATTTATAGTATATCAAAGTCAAAGCATTTATTTTCATTAGACCAATAAGGCATTTGAAACGACATTTACAAAACAAAAATTGAGACGGAATGCAGCTAAGCCAAAGTACGTGTTTGGTTACGTCTAATTATCTCGCTATAAGTCCATACTAATATTATAAATGGGAAAGTGTGTCTGTCTGTCTGTCTGTCTGTCTGTCTGTCTGTTTGTCTTTCTTTCACGGCGAAACGGAGCGACGGATTGACGTGATTTTTTAAGTGGAGATAGTTGAAGGGATGGAGAGTAACATAGGCTACTTTTTGTCTCTTTCTAACGCGAGCGAAGCCGCGGGCAGAAGCTAGTATAATTATCACGTCTACAAGCCAGGCCATTCCATAAGCCCTAACAAGCACTAAGCCGAAATTGAATTTCGTCTGGGGTAGCGCCCCTATTTGCACTGGCCTAGTAAACGCTAATTAATTTCCGATGAGGGCTGTCTGCGTTTCGCTTTGTCGATCTGTACGTCAATATTATTTGGCGTAAGCCCTTTGAAGCGTCCCCCTGACAATTGGTCAGCTTATGCCCAGAAGGTGTGGTAGTAGTAGTAGCCAAGATTGCCGACTAAAAATAGAATTTATAGGAATTTGTCGAAGTTTACTTAATAATGGGGAAATCAGCGTTTCTTTGAGACGCACCCAGATATAAACTGGTATTGGACAGTTCACATGATCGTTAGAACAACAATCCCTATGAATTTAAAACCATACTGAATAATCTGCATGAAGCTATTAATACTATCTGGTTTATATCCCAGAAAGAGTAATAATATAACTATCATCTTCTGCGTTGCATTTGGTATACATGCAAGCTAAGACAAAATGCTACGACATCCTTTTTGCAGAAATTGGCTATATCTTCAAAAGAACACTGTGGCTTCATGGGGTGTTTCTTGGCAGCCACACTTGCATATATTGCACTTGATAAAACTTAGTTCCTCTTTAGTTATAGCAGTTTTACAATATGGTTTTTTTTATATATATATTAAACGTGTCTTTCATTCTTATGGCGTCATTAAGGGGGATGCTGAAAAAGTCATCCAATCGAGTTATATGCATATAAGGGGTGTTTTGATGATTTAAATGATTATAATTCTGTAACTAATGTCCTATTACAGTCGCCAATCATTAAAAAATACGTAAGAAAATTTGAATTTCGCGAAACTTGACCTTTGAACCTTGAACATCCACCGTAAATGGTTAAATCATAGTTCAGCTGTTTTACATGCTGTTTTGTAAAACAACTAGTGGTAACTGCCTACAACCTACAACATTATAAAACCAAAAAAGATGACCAAACACTAAATCTCAAAAATTGCTTGACTAATAAGTAAACAAGGAGGTAAAAAACGTTGGAAAATTTCAACAAGGTCAAATTATGTTTTGAATGTCTTTGAGCTCTACTCAGGCTAAAATTTGTAAACAAATACTATAATTATTGAGGTATCAGTCCCCAGTGTGATGACGTCTTAGTTCATCTGTTGAATCAAACGAGAAGACAAGAATAAACAAATATGTTTGAACCTTGAACTATTTGACGCTGATATAAATGGAATCTATAAATTCATTCTATTTTGGCTAGACAAAGTACACACATCGTAAATGTATTTTGTAAAATAGCTTGTGTAGTAAGTAAATTGGAAAATCCTGATGAAGTATGGTATACGCAGTCAGCACCCAAAGTCGATTAACACTTTATTTTTCTTATGGACTAAATAGACACAACATTCAAATATCATTGTTTTAACCATTCCGGATTTACTTCAATAATGCACTAAAAACATTAAAAATTAAACGACTTCTGTTGCTGTACATAAATATGAATTTTCTTTCGGAACTGCTGTACCCTACCCCTTAAGGCTATTTACATTGATAGAGTAGCTGGCGCCAGCATCACTGGATTTTGGCGCTGGATCAGCGCTCTATCTGTAAACATGTTTCAATCTAGTCCAGTATCCAGCTACAGTATCAATGTAAATCAGCCTTAAGGGGGATGACCCTCACAGTGCATACAACTCGATTGAATGACTTTCATGAAATAGACAATCAATCGAGTTATATGCACTTTGAGATTTAAATGATTTTAATTCTGTAACTAAATACCTATTACAGTCGCATACCATTCTACAATTTACCACCACACACCCAGACACTGAGCGGCAAATTGCAAAAAACGTACAAGAATTTGAATTTCTTTGGCTACCGTAAAGCATCTACCTTAAAAATGAAGAATAATAAAGAAGTGTACTCAAAATGTAATTGTCTACAGATCGTCCGAGATGCAGAGACGCTCGCTAAGCGCATGGAGCACCGCGGCGCGTGCGCTTGCGACAACGACACCGGCGACGGCGCGGGAGTGCTAACTGCCATCCCTCATCAGTTCTACTGTGCGCAGCTCAGGTATGATAGTCATTAGTTATAAGAGGTATAACAGCGCCTTCACACTAGCGTTTGTCTGCGCCGCGACAACGCGACGCCTGCGCCAAGTAGTTGCGGCGTCTGCTTTGCGCATACGTTTATCGAACGCCTGCCTACGCTTGACAAACGCTAGTGTAAAGGCGCTCTTTGAGTTACTGAAAAAGTCGTGGAAAAAATTCCAACTACTAGCATGCCACAGGTCTATAACTGTTGCGAGCCGACAGATCTATTTTTCAACCGAGGAGGTAATTGTAGCAATTTTTAGGAAGGTCTGTCAAAATACACGCAACAACAGATAATAGAATAATAATACCTAGATAATTTTAATCGTTTTGAATTGGCCTTGTAAGGTCTCTGTCAATTCACGATGTATTCGCGCTCATGAATGTCTACTGGACTTTAGTTCGATAACTCGCAACGTAAATTCGCGTGCAAATTCAGCTGCAGCTTATGTAAGCAATTTTTAAATTATGACGTACTTTGGCAAAAAGCCAATTAGTTTTATTATTTTACGTAGGACCTACTTAAATGTTGACTTGTCAAAACAATGCGTCACTAATGCACTAGATTCTTTATGACTTGAGACTAATTCCTATAGTTATTAGGTAGTTGCCTATTGGTGCCGATTCTCTTGTGCACAAACTATCGTAAATTTAAGTTAAGTGCATCTTTCTCTTTCCTTTTAATTAAGAAAAGGACAGAAGATCAAATTTTAGTTAAGTCCTGTCAAATTTAGACACTCCATAGATAATTTAGACGCAATTTAAAAACATGGCGTCTAAATATACGTCAATTTTCATCAGGCGCTGTCTAATTTGACAGGATTAAACTAAAATGTATCTTCTGTCCTTTTCTTTAAGAAATGGAAAAAGAAAGATGCACTTAACTTAAATTTACGATAGTTTGTGCACAAGAGAATCGGCACCATTGTTACCGAAATCAAAGTAAAGTTATTTATACTGTATAATGAGGTTTGTTTACTACAACGCTCCGTCAAGGAAGATTTTTGAATTGATATATTTATGAATTGCGGTGTGCTGTAATATTGCACCATAATATTGAAAACTGCTTCGCAAAAATATTTTTTTATAGAATTTTTGCAATCGGCTTAGAAGTTTTTGAGTTTATTCGTTACATGCAAAAATACAAATCTTTTCTCTTTATAATATTAGTATAGGCTCTAGGAAGCGCAATAAAAGAGATTCTGTAAGATATTGACTGAGGCCTATGCCCAGCCAAGGACTATACAGACACACTGTGAGAATTTCAACTCTCTACCTACCTAGATAATATACCGACTCAGGAGGCTTAGTAACAGAATTGTACGTCTCCATAAAACA
This sequence comes from Athetis lepigone, assembly GCA_033675125.1. NCBI lineage: Eukaryota > Metazoa > Arthropoda > Insecta > Lepidoptera > Noctuidae > Athetis > Athetis lepigone. The sequence goes on along the minus strand of CM066229.1, from coordinate 3,892,401 downwards.
TTTTTTTAACAAACAAATCGTTTTTCAATTCATCAACGAAAACGACAAAGCTAATCACTGTACAAAAAACCATAACACGCTACTTCAGCATAGTTTTGAACAAATTAAAACAGTAACTTTGTGGCAAGTTGCCAGTATCAGAAATTCAGAACAATCGTGCTCAGCCTTACACTTGGCATTCCGCCAGATAGTGGAAAATCGATACGACTTGACAAACTGGAGCAACCGATCTCCAGCGAGGGAAATGTTCTGGGAAAATGGACTAGTATTGTTTATGTAATCTTCATTTGAAATGCGGTTTTTGGCAAAGAATCGGACGGCACTTTAAATATTGAGTGCGATATGTGTTTTTCAACCAACACGATATAGACTTTGAACTCTGAGTTTGTTTTGAATGTTTCTTTTCCAGAATAAACGCTAAGACACATTTTTTTTTTGGTGAGTGGGAAATCATCCAATGACTGCTCCCGTCCTGGGTGCGGCGGGAGGGCGTGTCAGACTCTTACTGACTAAAACCCACTCATGTTCCTTCGATTACCCTTTATGTTCCAGGGTCACGGTAACTATTATAAACATTCCGCAACCGTAAACATTCCGCAACCACGCTAAGAAACATCGGTCCTCTAAAACTAACTTTTACTCTGCTATCGTTTACATCTAATGGTGCGACTTCACTTAGCATATTTGGCACAATATTTGCGTGTTCGATGCAAAGCAATATCAACCCTACCTTTCAACGACCAACCGACAGCTGGCTGTCGGGCTACTATTGTCTTTCTATTGGGTCTCAAATCACGTGTGTTCGAAGGATTATTAAGACTAGAGTATAGTTAATATTACTTAGTAACGCAAATATTAAAAAGTTACCCATTGCCAAATGCACAGACGAATTTTCAGACTAAAAATATAGGTAGAGCTACATAAATAAATCTCCTAAAATAACAAAACCAATGAAACAAAGATAGATATTGCTTGTCAAACAAGAAACGTGATTTACCAAATCAATAATTTATAAAACTGTTACATTATGTAAACGTTCAATCAAATATTTACTAATATGTACGTAGAACCTGTTTGAGTACTCTCACTAGTTTTACGTTAAATAATTGAAAGGTTATAAAGGCCACGGTCATTCACATGACTGTAACACGAGTAAAACAAAACATTGTGTGTAACTGCACTTACATAGTAAACATCGTTGAGATTGTAAACCAATTACCACGTATTTTAAAAATACCAGCTATTTTATTCAGTACTTTGAATAATGCTTTCCACTTAACGTTTTACCCACAACCGTTAGTTATTCACAGAAAATCTTGTGTAAAGTAATTTAAGAGAGGAGATGGAAATTGAAATTCAAATAATAAATCAGTAAAAGGGTGACGAAAATAGAATAGCAGGGCATTAACTCCTCAATAATAGCAAGGCCATTGCCCCTCCTTAGTTTGCGCATGTCGTATCAATCAGCAAGATCCTGTACAAACCCCTGTTCATTTTTAAAGAGGATAACAGTCTAACATTCAACAAGTACCCAGGATTCATCATCATCATCCTAGCTTTTTCACAAACTACGTTGGTCGTTGGGGTTGGCTTTCAGCCTTTCCAGATTTATCTGGATACCAGTGTCTGTCTATCAGTCATCCACGACCCAGTTACTGCAAAACACGATACCCCATGGTTAGGCCGGTCAGACTTTCTGACTTCTGACTGCCCGTAAGTATGAGAGGTTAAGTAGTAAGAAGTAGAAAAGTATTCAGACTAATAATATGCGTCGTTGCATCTGTCAGCGAGTTTACTAGTGGAAATAAAGTATATAATAAAACACATTGTTTGTGGTGTAGCTATCTATCAGTAAAGAGTTATGATCGGACCAGCACTGCATTTGAAACTAGCAAACTTATCCTCTTCACAATATGACTACGATTACTCGCCTATAACATTCGTATAATCTTCTTGCCATACTAAAACTTATCTCGGAGCAATGATAACTTAGTTTAATGACCTAACCGAACTCAAACATATTAAGTTCTTTGAACACATTGTAAGATACAAAGAACGTCATTGATTAGACTCAAAGGAGAAGATAACACAAGTAAGAATGGATAAAGTTACATCGCGCCAGTACTCTTTGCGGTTTGCGGTTTAGAAACATCTTTACATTACATTACCTTCATGCAAAGTGGTTCTTCCTCATTGCTGTAATGACTAGATAAAAGTTTTTTTAGGATTTAAATAATAATAAATCTAGAGCCAAGTGATGGAGCAAAATTGAAACTGCTTAGCCCCGGATCTCCTACATTTCCGATCCGGAGCATAAACTTAATATCCGTCCCCGTCACTAAGATTTAAGAGGTTTAAGATTTTCCTTACAAGTTGACGCCCTGAAACCGCCGTCCTAGACTGGTGCTCGGTTAGTCTACCTTCCTCCCCCTAGATCCAAGACTGATCGTGCTTGTAACCCATAAACTGTTATACACGGCAAAAATATTCCGGGATGCTATAGTTCCTGGATCAAAGGCAAGCAACAAAACTTTCAGATCACCAGGTAGCTATTTTTAGGTCCACCCCTCTTGCAGTTCAAAGACGTCAATTACATAATAGTCATCGTTCGAGGTCTAATGGGTCCATTAGACCTCCCTATCTTGTGCTCGTATTACGAGTATCAACAGTCAATTTGTCTGACCCAGTCACCTATTCGCGAACAAATAGATAATGGTCTCGTTCTGAGGTAGACTGCGCAGTTGCTTGATTTATCTATGCAGTAGTGCTGCGCAGGAGTTTATCGATAAAGCAGTTTGGGTTCACTAATTGTTTTGTTATGGATGTGTGCTGTAACTAGTTAGAGTTTAGTCTTAGTATGCTTAGTTTCTGTTCTAATGCATGCTAACGTTATCTTTGTCAGCTAAATAATGTTTAAACAGCTACTAAGGTAATTAATTAATCAAGAAGCAATCACTTAAGTCATAAAACTCATAAAACATAATTACGTACATATCAACAGCTCAGTTCATCTCGCAGAATTTACGGAGATTATGGACTTAATGTAGGGCTGCCATCCGTCCGGGTTTCCCCGGATTTGTCCTAGTTTAGAGGGCGTCCGGGGAGCGTCCGGGCGGGGCTGGCAAAAAGTGTCCGGGTGAAACCCGGACACTTTTAGTGTCAGGGTATTCCCAATTAATTAAAAGATAAACGATAAATCTAAACAAATCTTAGTTAAAAATTCATTCGTAATTGGTAAGCGCAACTAAGCTAACTCCTACGCTTCAAAAAAGCCGATAACGGCCGATGTCCGAACGACCCCCGGCGCGCCACCACCCGCTACAACTGCCGGGGCGGTTAAACCAATGCAAGACTTTGACAAATTCGACTGGATGATTTTGCCAAACATCAGTGAAAGTACTCCATGGTCTGATGTTGAAAAAACAGTTATTTTCCTCAAGGATATTAATATAGAAATCGATGACACGAAGTTAATTGACGAATGGGTAAATGACGGAGATAAACTGTTAAGCGCAAACCAGCTATGGCTGAATTTTTCTCATAAATAGAAGAGTGTAAAATGTTGACTATTTTATTTGTTAAACAGTAATTTAAGTTGATTATGTCAAACACTGTTAAATAACTAGCAAACAAGCTGTTTTTAAATGAATACATTTTATTGTTATTTTTTTTTCTGGGATGTCCGGGATAAATACTGAATTTCAACCAAATGTCCGGGGTTTTTGAAGTGTTTGTCCGGGGTCGGCAATTTAGGTGATGGCAGCCCTAACTTAATGTAAATCTCGAATGCATTTAGCAGGAATAATAAATTAATATTATGTCGGCTAAGGCGCAGTTTACGCATGTTAACAAGAAATTAGAGTAATATTAACAATATTCTGACTAAAAGGACTTCCTACACACAGTGGAAATTTTTGTGGGCTGTGGGAATTTTAGGGGACCGTAATCTTTGGAGCAACATGAAAATGGTCTTAGGAGACCCTGTGAACCACACTTATGTCTGCTTCGCTCCCGCACCGTTATGTAAAGCTTCTTCAATAAATAGAAAGACATAAGATTTTCAAAATAGGAGCTTCAGTTCCTGGTATAAACGATCTCAAATAAATACACTGTTCTGCTACAAAGTATTTGTATAGATAATAGATATCTTTGTTCGTCGACAATGCGCCTCACCATTATCAATATTGATGTTACACACAAACAGCCTTGTTGCAAGACCTTGAGTTTTATCTCAAAAGAGCTAACTCAATTAGTTTGCTTAATTTGCTTCCTCCTAATTACTTTCTTAATATTAATTTATGATAACGATGTCGTGGGAACATGGGTATCTCGATTTTTATCTGTTCGTGGAAGACAGTCATTGTTTGACTCATTGAATTTGCTGAATATCGAATGAAATAAATGTGCACTTAATATTATGAACATTTCAATAGTGAATTTCCCAATCAGTCTCTAAGACTCCTGGAACAAAGGTATTATTTCAAAGGAAGAATGTCCCGCTTTTAAAAAAAGTGATAACATTACTTAAAATAACAATCCAATCGTGCCATTTGAAAAAGAAGAAACGTCGTTAACGAATAACACTCCATAAAATGAGCAACTGTTCAACCATCAAATAACGAAGCTAGTCAGCCTTTATCTCTATGGAACCGGAATCAAGGACGCTTTCAGAGTGCCAAGTTGTGACGCACTTGTTTCAGTGTACGTGGAACCGACACTGTGTATATCTATTTAATAGCTCTGTCGATAGTTGGAAAACGATGTCTGCTGAAGTGGAAGTGAGATTTTCTTTCATTGCTGCTTTGGGTTTTTAATAAGTTTACTTATTTATGATGATGACATAAATGTTTTCATTTTTGTTAGCAATGATAAAATGTGAGGGCGAATAACTTGATGAAGGGTCAATATTGATTGTTCTTACTTTATTAAAAATATTTACTTAATACAATCGTCGTTTTCAATTGGAACTCTCTCTGAATAAATCCTTTGTAATTGTGTTTATTCAATTTTCGCTGAGCCTTTGATTCACATTTATGGACGTATCGCACATTCGCACTCGACCCCGATCACAATTTTTCCACTTCATAATTTTCGACGAATTATCATTACATTGCATTGATACGTAGAAACAATTTATGATTCAATGAAAATGTCTAGTAAATTGGATTTCCATTTTACATTTGAAATACCTAATTGTAAAGCACTTCACAACCAAGTACCTACATGATTTACGAATAAAGAGTAATTTTATAAATTCCATTGTGATTTGCATTTATCTAATCGATTTCAAATCCAGATAATCGTTTTAGTGGTTGTAAACACTAATCAATCTCAAAACTAAAACACAATATAAGATGCAATAACTTAAACAATAAAAAAAACTTTGGTCTAAAGATAGCTTCATTGATCACGTCCTTAGCACACAATTGTCATCCAAATGAATACTCCAAACATGCGTTCACCGCCTGATACCAAAATATTTACTATACATAGATAGCATTTTCCCTAAAACAGTCGAATTCTAGATATAACTGGATAAAATCGTAAAATTGATATCTTCGTGTGCAAATATGGATAATGAAAATAATAAATATCATCTTGATATCTTCACACGGCGCTACAAGCTTATCTAGAAGTGGTATGGAGTGCTGTATTGCTATCAATTGTTTGTGTTTCCAATCCATTCACTTCCCTAATTCCTGTATTATCCACGATATCTTTTCTGGCATTATTGTCACCATCTATTACCACTGTCTATTCAAGGTCTTTGTAATATATTGGCCCACATTTCCATAAGCAACAATAGTTAAACACTGAAAGAATTTTTCAAATCGGACCAGTAGTTCCAGAGATTACCCCCTACATACAAACTTACAAACCTACAAACTTACAAATTTTACCTCTTTATAATATTAGTATAGATAATTCCTGGTCGACTTGAACCAAATCCATCTGGTATTAATAAGACACTCATATTAATAGCAGCATCTAGTAATAACTTGCGCTAAGTTAAATATGTCAAATACCCATCATCTTAACAAGAAAGATTAACGCTCTTCAAGGTCTACCAAGTTCTTTTTATAGTAACTTTTCTACAAATTGTGAACTTTAAATATTTGTTGCTTGCTTTATTAGACATAATAGTTATGACGTGATTATGTCGTAGCTTCTAAACGTACGGTATGAATAATCCACAATTCTCCATTTTACGATTCTTTCACATTTACCTGTTAAAATTCCATTTTCCTTAGTGATTATATTAATTATGACACTATGACAAATCTTTTACTAATAGCCGCTGTCTAGTTATCATTTTAATGATTCTGCTATAAAGAATAGTAGATTGTATTACAAGGGCGCAAAGTAATATTTTTACGGCGAGGGCGTTTTTCAAAGTACGTCGCCCGAGCCAAAAATATATTTTGCGCCCGAGTTTTGTGCACTCTACTTTTCATCACCCCCTATGAGAAAATAAAAGGCGCTTCATACTTTATTGTAAAATTATTATTGTAGCTGCTATTATTATCATAGCTTGAGTCACACAGCGGCTAAATAAAAAAAACTTAAATAGAAATAAAACACGCGAACTACAGCCCGCATTCTGGTAAAAATTTTCACGGATTGTTTTAAATTTGTATTTTATTGAAAAATTAGTTCAAGCAGTGACAGTGAAAGTATGGAATTAACTCCCGAAAGCATTAGAAATGGTGCAAGCAATGCAACGCAAATAATTTTACTTTAAAGTGTGAAGCGCCTTTTATTTTCTCATAGTGGATGATGAAAAGTAGAGTGTATCACTCGGGTGCAAAATATATTTTTGGCTCGGGCGACGGCGACGCACTTTGAATCCCTCACTTCGCTCTGGATTCAAAAAACGCCCTCGCCGTAAAAATATTACTTTGCGCCCTTGTAATACAAACTACTATTTTGTCACACTTTTCAGTCATGTTATCAAAATATTGCTAGATGTGCGGCAGTTTCATTTTTCAGTGCGTCGGAAAGCACGAATACCCGTTGGGGCGGGTTGTTATTCATAGACAGACCTTTAGGAGAGTCAGAAACCTGAAAGTGACCACCATGCTTACCTAAGAGAACCCGGTAACAGGATTCTGGAGGTATGATACACAGTCGGTCTATTTGAAACGCTGATATTCAGTTTTCCAGCTAGATTTGAAGCCAACCCTAACATAGTTTAAAAAACCGGCCAAGAGCGTGTCGGGCCACGCTCAATGTAGGGTTCCGTAGTTTCCCGTCCGTCACAATAAGTGTACCTACATAAAAGTTTAAAAAAAGGCTTTTTGTTACGTTGAGATACTAAGTACGCAGAAATTATTTTGTACAACCTTTTTGTCTTTTTTGTACAAAAACTGTTCTTTTTATCAAGTTCAAAATAATTTTCCTAGAAAGTCCTTATAAAGTTCTACTTTCCAGATTTTTTCCATATTTTTTAAACCTACGGGTCAAAAGTTAGAGGGGGGGGGACGCTTTGATTTTTCCTTTTGGAGCGATTATATCCGAAATTATTGACATTATCAAAAAATAGTTTTAGTAAACCCCTATTCATTTTTAAATACCTATCTAACGATATATCACACGTCAGGGTTGAAATAAAAAAAAAACCACTTCCCTATTTACATATAGGGGGGCTACCCTAATAAAACATTTTTTTCCAATTTTTATTTTACCACTTTGTCGGCGTGATTGATATGTCGCAGTCATCTGGTTTGATTGTATGACTAGCGCGTTCATTGGATAGCAACATTTAATTGAATGACTAAACGACAACTCGTCAAGTTGTTTAATGTAACGTTCAACGACTTGACTGAACGTCATATAGCATTGTCGTTAATGGGATATGGTCGACTTTGTAATGTTTGTTTAGGGTGACCATAAGTTCGCAACTTAAAAACTTCCTTTACGTAACAAAAATGAGGACATGACATGACACACTTTATTATGATTTTAATTTAAAAAAAAAACTTTAAAACTAGCCGGCGGCGGCGTATCAATAGGTAAATCCATGCTGTTACACTATTTTATCAAGAATAAGTCCCTTTAAAGTAAATTTAATAAAAATAATATCAAAACAGTGCTATCTGCGCGAGCTATTTTACGCCATATTTGTTTTGGTGACTACTAACGCCGCAGTAGAAAAAAAATGAACTAAATTACAATCACCTGACTGATATTACGTCCGCTCTGTTCAAAGGGCTATGCTTCAATCAGCTATCTAGTTGGACGTTGAGTGACGCTTGTTCAATCAGCTTTCGGCCTAGTCATTCAATTAAATGTCGCCATTCAATGAACGCGCTAGTCATACAATCAAATAGCTGATTCAACCAGATGACTGCGACAGATATACATATTGGTACCAAATTTCAGCTTTCTAGTGCTAACGGTCACAGAGATTAAGCGAGGACGGACGGACAGACAGACAGACATGGCGAAACTATAAGGGTTCCTAGTTGACTACGGAACCCTAAAAAGGTTAGGAAGTCGACACGGTAACTGCAGGCTTACTGCACATTCTACTTTTATCAGTCTCACTTTTAGCTCGCTACACTTATTCATCTCCATCGAAAGGATCTGTTACTTCAGAAAATCATCTAATTTCTCCTTATTTGTGTATTTGTTTCTCATTTACATTTGAACGTAACGTGAGTCGCATGTTCACTTGTAGTCTAAGAATTAGTGCCCATTAGAGCAGTTTATGTGTGAGTACGTGGTATGTATTTGTTTAGTGTTAACTGCGGCGTAGTAAAGACAAGGTCGGGCTTGTTTGTATTGTGTTCCTATTATAGCAAATTTCACATTGCTACCAAGTCACTTGCGTTACATTATCTTAGATTTGATTTTAGCTTTCCTTTTCTTCTTTCACTTCGGCATTTATCACTTGATTGACAACTTTATTTATAGGGAATAAGTTTTTGTTGCACCACGGTTAAAAACTGCACATCACACTCTAGTTACTTTAATACAGTGTTAAGACTAAAATCATATTTAATAAAAACCTCCGTAAGTCCGTCTATCTATAACTACTTAAGATTCTCTTTTTATAAAAAAAACCGTTTCAATCCATTACTGACTACACGCACAGAACATGGTAGAAAAACCAAGATACCTACTAGACTCAGAATACCGACCATTATAATAATAAACTGCAGGAAACTGGTTACCGCAGTACATAAATATTTAATATCGTAGAAGACGGAGACGTTATTGTAACAAGCTCTTGTTGTGTGCTCTTGTGCTGGACAGCACGATATTATAATAAACATCACAGTGTTAGACGGTAGTGTTTATGATAAATTGTCTAGGAATTACGTAGTAAATCTGTGCAGATGATGCTAACAATCGTAACAAAAATCATTTATTGCTATACAACACTTGTTAGTAACTGTGTTGTGAAGGTCTGGTAGGCAGTCGCGCCAAGAAAAACGGTGGTATTCAGCCAGAATCTGTTAGACTAGAAGCAGCCGGAAGTCATCGCTGATATAGTTGGAGAAGTTGGGGAAGATGACATGAACAATTTTTCCACTAAAATAGATGTTACTGCGGGTTATGATTGCAAGGATACAAACATATATGGCAATTGTAAGAATTTCCACATACAATACGCTAGAGTGAAGTTGTTTGTTGATCAGGCATTGTTCAATAAGCGTATTTCAGAGTTCACACAAGGGATCAATGTCAACAATAGATACCTCCCAGCGACAATACTGCGATGTACTGAAGATAAAAATGTTTACGGACATTCTTGGCACAATTGTTTCATTCGTTAGTGCTTTGAAGCAGTCGAAAATTTAACAAAACTGCTTTCCTGGAAAAATACACGCGACAGGGCAATCAAATGATAAAAGAAGAAGAATAAACTTTGGCATTTTGACTATCTGTCAACTTGCTTGCGTGTTCAATTATATCGTGTCTAAGTTTTTGGTTGATATTATTTTGATTATTTTAACTTAATGTCGTGTTCATAGCATCGCCATTGGTTTTTTTGTATGCGATAAAACTGTCAAGGCTAACATGTAATTTATTGACCCAAAAATTTCCTCTATTGTATCAGTTTCTTTAGTAGTACATGCAGGTAGATCACGTGAATAAATAGTGGTATTTTTATCTTTATTGTTATATACCTTAAGAACGTAAGAGATGCAACTGTGTAATCTTCACGACCTTGGACTTTATTGCTTCAATTTTATACAATATGATAATCATGATATTGGTTGTGTAACTGCACTTCCAGAGTAATCGGATTTCCTAATTCCATTTTACAAGTGAAGATATTTATCTTCATTTTATTTCCACCACGATTAGATTATGTTATCAATACGGTACATTCTTTACTCTGTAAATTGTTTATTTGCTTATTGTTTACTACAGTACTACCAACTACGTGATTTGTGTACAAGAATAGTAAATCAGTAACGCAGTTGACTGAAACAATATTTTGCTCCTTCATTACTGTAGTTATATATTATTCATCTACCGATCTAATATCGTGACTGCCTGTAACTGTTACACCATGAATTTATTTATGCTCTATTGTTCGATAGCTCTAGCATTGCCTCTATTACGTACGATTTGTACTGGAAGGTCAAATGTGACATCAGGAATGTCTTTAGGGGCATTCAAAACCCAAACAACTTCACCTAATAAGAAATTGTCTTTAATCCTATTTCAGTTATATTCTTTGCAGTCTTATGTCTTCTTTTCTCACTTTTGTCTTTATTTGTCGAGACTGCGGTACAATTTATTCCGTCTGGTAACATCATTAATTACTCTGATTCTACTTCAATCATGATCGACGAGTCCATTAGCGCCCCTTGTACGATCGATACATGGAGTAGCGTGTAAAATTTATTTAGGAGTGGATACGATACGAGAGCTCTTAATAATGTATTTACAAAGTGAATTTATTTCGTGGAGTGTTTGTATTTTATTCGTTTTGATAAGCAATTGATTGATTATAAGCATTTTAGTATTTACTAGTTGCTTAAAAGCGATCTTACTAGCGTCAGTACTTGATCTTTAATTTTGTTTAAGCTAGTTATGGTTGCGTTCCTAATTCAGTATCTATAATTTATATTATTATGTGCCTTTACACCAAAAATCTTGCGCATGTTAGAAATTATTTATTTATTTTCAAGCTCATCAAAGAACTAAAGTATTAAGATTATATTACCGTAGCCTTGATAAAAGATTACCACACCACGCACTGCCTTCGTGGCTAGGGTTGCCTATCTGAATAGCATTAAGAACTAGATTAAGGTTAGGTCTTGTTTAAAGTCACTGACCCGCCTTAGTATTACCATTAGTCATAGTGTTTTTGATAACGGCTCCTTTACGACTATTTTATGCTTATTTTATTTCAATGGTGAGTTATTCTGTATTTCCCATACTACTTTCCTTTAGATTAAAAACGACTTCGTTCGTTTCGTTCGACATTCGTTTTGTTATTATTAAAGGGACAAAATCAGAATGCTACAATAGGAACCATAACAGGTCACTATCCCTTGATCAAGAACCTATTTACAATAGTAACAGACATCTGAGACATCCACCTATGCAGAGAATACTTAAGAGACAGAAGTAACGTTTCATGGAGTGCAGAAGTGTGGCCGAACAAAACAACGGTCAAAACTGCTCCAACATCCAATCACTCAGAGAAATCCTTAGCAAACTAAAGAGTCTGCTAATGTTCCCGGACTGCGTGGGATGGCTGGAGTAGGCACAAGTCATAGTGCGGACAAGCTCAGTGAAACTAAAGTAATGTAAACATTTTGTTATTCTTTACCTTCACTAATTAACTAGCTTCGTCGCCCTGAAACAGTCTTGAAAACGTCCTTTATTCTTAAGCTGCACCTTTAGTTTCTCGTCTACAACATACGAGTGAGTGGTGGTGTTAGTCTTTCGGGTCTGGTTCGAAACTCGATAACTTTCGAATAGCATCGATGACATCACTAACATCCCGTGCCTAGGAAAGCACGTAAAGCCAAGCGTACGCAAAGCGTAGTCCAAGTTGTTAGATCTTTGACTGTCGATGTCGTTACGGGTAGTCAGAAACCAAGAAGTCTGGCAAACAGACTACCCAAGGGGTGTTACCCAATTACGGGCTGTGGAAGTCTGATAGAAAGTCCCTCCATATAAATAAATGTCATATTCATATTCTTTATTGCACATAAAAAAAAAATAAAGTACAAACATCAGCAAAACTAAAATAAAAACTTATCACTTGTCAGGTAATGAAAGCAGCAGTAACATATTTAGGGGAAAGCTTAGGAGATACTGGTGGTAGAAATTAAGAAAGCGGCAGATGCGCCTTCTACACACGTGATTCGAGACACGAAAGGCAATAACAGCGCGACAGCGGGCTGTCGCTTGGTTATCGAAAGGTTAAACGTGTCAATAAGCTAAACGTGGACCACGTTTAGTAGCCAGTATGATGATGGTTATTGTAATAACTCATTCCTACACTTGGAACTTACACCTTACCTACAAATAAATTTTCCCACGTCTTTACAACATACATTATTAAAATGTCAGTTTGATAGCGACTATAAAACAATTCATTGCTATAGATAAAGATCACCGCGTTAGCACTCGGTCACCACGTGGAAGCCGCGTTATCATGTAGGTACTTATTTTTTATTATTTCATTTCTTATCTGTGGCAGCCTATGTGGCCTGCATCTACGATTACACCCAATAGTTTTTAGTTTGCTACTGTTTAAGTTTAAACTGATTAAAGTTCATCGATCTTTTGGAAATAAATACGTAAAGAGATAAAAAATATTATCGCTGTTTATCGTTAGTTTTCATTAATTCTGTTGGCATAGTTTGGTAAATCTAATTATACGTCTACTTTCTTTTTAAAATTTTTATTACCTTGTGAAAACAGGTAAATGCGTCTGTTTTCTCTTTAAAAGAGTATTTTCAATTACTACGTCTAAAGCGTAAAAGGTAGAGTTAGCGCTCCTGCACACGATGCCGCCACCGCGCCGTCGCCGCGCCGACGCCGCACAACTACACTGTACATACGAGTCGCGCGAAGACCGCCACCGCGCCGCCGCCGCGCCGCCACCGCGCGCGTTCCCAGTTATTTCATTATCCTGATTCATTCCATTGCCGGCCGCGTGAACATGCGGCCGGTAATGGAATGAATCAAATAAATGCGCGGTGGCGAGACGAATACCGCGCGCGGTGGCGGCGCGGCGGCGGCGCGGTGGCGGTCTTCGCGCGACTCGTATGTACATTGTAGTTGTGCGGCGTCGGCGCGGTGGCGGCATCGTGTGCAGGAGCGCTAACTAGAGTATGTATTTTTACAGACCGTGTATTTCTAATATTTATTGCCGCTGTGAAAACAAAATAAAGCTACGAATATTTCTAGAATCGCGATTTTATGTTTAGTTTGCTAGTTAATATTAAATTTTGATCAAGTTTATTAAAGTAAAATAATCAAGTAGCCCTACATTAAGACTTTTATCCATGTTTGTAGGTGCGCTATGTCTGTTTACAAACACACACTCGTAAAACCAAATTTCTAGTTTATTTAATCTCATTTAATTATTCATACACATATACCTACTTACCCATTATTGTTACTATAACAGAATCAGCATAATTAAAAGATTAGAATCTCAATTGTTGTATTATCACGATTATCAATATCATTATATTGCATTATGATGGAATTACAAGTGGTTGTGTAGGAGATATGTACCTACATACTGATAAGTGATAAGATAACGTATCGTTAAGATAATCGCGGATGTTTCAACTGATTGCCATTTAAACAACGTGATATTAAATGAGTAGGCAATCGATATTGTGATGTAATGTCGCGTGCAAAAATACATTATGTATGTGTGGCAGTTATTTTTTTTTAATTCCTTTTTGAATTTATGTATAATTTCGAAGTGGGCTTGAGGTGACTAAATAATATTCCAACCTTAGAATAATAACGATTCCTACATAGAGATTGACAGCTCATCTGAAGCTCAATCAGGAGATTATTCCAAGCAAAAATAAACACTATTATAATGAAAAGAATAGAGTTTGTTTTATTTAGGGTCGATACAATATAAAAATATATAGTAAGCTACATTATTTTAGTGCTATATGCTCTAAATTACGCGCGAAAGAATTTACGGTTAAAATCTCTCTGTATTTTAATGCAAAATGTTCCAAACTTCAATGTAAAAAGTACCTACCTAAAATTATGACCTAAATACATTTTTTGCGTCGCATTCATATTATTTTAGTATCCTTTAGTGCGACCTATACAAAGTCATTTCTAAAGATATTTCCGTCACACATAGTACCTACAAAACAACTTTAAGTCTTGTTTATGAAAATAAAAAGAGCACGACTAAAAATAATGATCTGTTGATAAAAACTTACTACGCAAAAGCTTCTTATCGTTGTTGCTATTATTGTATAAAATGACGTCCATATATAAAAAAGAAACACAGACAAACAGACAGATAAAAAGGTAGACGAAGCTCAAGATAATGAAAGTAATTAATAATATGGAGATAGTTGTTAAAATTTCACAATGTATGTGATAAAGCCAACACGAAGTCCAATAATTAATTATCTGATCGAATTTTGGAACTGAAAATTGATAATTGAGTAAACAATTGTGCAATTCTACTAATAATATTAATAAGACAGTTGGTTTGTGTGTGTGTTTGTGTGGATGTTTGTTACTCTTTCACCTGAACGGATTTTTATGGAACTTTATGATAATATGGCTTAAACATCTGAATAACATATAGGCTATGTAACTTTACTCTATGATCGACGGGAGCGGAGCAGTAATCTAAAACATATGTATCGCGGGTAAAACCGCGGGGACAGCTAGTAATCAGTAATACTATATTTCAGAAACCGGGCATTTTAAGTGAAACTAAAACATTTGTAGATGACAACATGACCAATCTTGAGTAGCGTAAGATATTGGCACGAATTCATATCTTCATTCAAGAATTTTCGGGCTAGAGATGCTATTAAATTCTTCAATGAAATGAAAGGCTCATTTAAAAAAGCGAAATGACGTCTATGTAGTTATAGTACATTCGTTCCTGTTAATTTCAAGAATTATGGGACTCTACTCATGGAAGCGTGCCAGTGAGCATTTTAGAGCCGCTAATAAAGATATTATTTTTATTATCGCCGTAACTGTAACAGGGCAGGTGTATAAAATGTCAACCAAATTAATAAGTACCACATAGTTGGCAAAAGCCGTGATTGTGTTCATAAATGATGAGTTTGTTCGAGTAGAAAAACAACGCCCGCACAAAATATTTCATTGCTGACGATGTTTTCAGCAAATTGTTATAAAGGACTTTGACCCCGAGAACTAGCTTGCATACCAATATTTGAAACGCTGGGAAAAGCTTTTATTGTAATTAAATTATTTAATACTAAAGTGAGAGGAGCTAACATTTCTTCTTGCTTGCTGGTTATGAAAGCAATTTCAGTGTTGTTTTCAAAGTTAAAGCTGTATTGAATTGCATTATTAATGCTGTTCGTTCGTTTGAGAGCTGCGTAATTGAAATATAATCTCTAGGCAAACTATAAAGGCGCATTGTTCAAGCCTTCTCTGCAAGAAAAGAGGTCTTAACCCTGCAGTTTGACAATAATTTGCTATATTTTCATTTACACGAAGCGAAAATAGAAAGTAGTATTTCTAAGCACGAAACTGTAAAAATCAAAGAGAACAACTTCAGCAAAGTAAAAACTCAATAGGATATTAAACACTGAATGGAAAGCCATTTCAAAGTAATTGCTTCTAGCGACATCTTATATATTTATTAATGTTCGTCCCGCATCCCACTCTCATCACACTCGATATTAATTTGGACTATTTATAGAACGATCAATAAACTCCTAGATTCATCACCTAGCAACCATTTTTGTGAAGCCATAGATTTTTACTTATGGAACGTTTGGAGCGTAATTCTCCAAATTATATTAAAACCACGAAGTTTATGTGGATTGACGTTTGCTACTCTTTCATGCTTTTTCAGGTTAAGGGCATTAGCTGAATTTGCACTCATTTAGATATAACCTTAATTAATATATAGGATATTTTTTACTCCGTGTTTCGTGTTCCCATGGGAAAATACTTGAACAATTTAACCACCCATTCTCGGATAATTTCTAGAACAGAAAAGAATATGCGAAATCTATTTTCCATTAGCACGTAGGTGGCAGATCTGCACGTCAGTTTCATCTATTTATAGCCATCTTGTTCAATTTAGACTTGTCTCACTGCATAGCGATGTCACGGTTTTAGCGGAATTTCCCCGTCGTGGTTGGCGTATCCTTGGTTCTTTATCTGATTTTCAGTAACGTTTTTTCTATTTTAATCACTCACACGCAATCCACCCTTCAATATGTATTGATTTATATATTCCACGTAATTCTTCGTCTACAATATATTTCTGGTAACCTATAATATCTCTTTGTCTAGATTTTGACCCGATATCCAGCAAGAATGACTACATACACTGGTTATACATCACCGGCATTGTAATAAAGTTCTTTCATCATATTTAATATCTGCATGCAATCTTGGCACGTTTCAATTCAACTCTGACCTTTCCCGGCCTGGAACGCGATCCTATTTTATCTCCCGTGACATTTAATGAAATGCTCCACAATTGAGGGAGTTTTGCTTCGCTGGTTTTATGATTTGCTTGTAGATTTGCGCTCGGACAAGCTTTAATGAGCGTCTGGTGTTTATGCTCAAGAGCATTTGATCTGTACTGATTAAAACGTCGTCATCTTCTACAGACTATTATTTGGCTAACTTGACGTTTTATGCATGAGTTCTTTTGTAGATATTTAGGAAAACAACGTATTCTACAGTCTACACTCTCTGTTTCTAGGGATTCAGAACATATTACTAAGAACATTTGATCTCTAACCGATTTTTTTTTGGTGAGTGGGAAATCATCAAATGACTGCTCCCGTCCTGGGTGCGACGGGAGGGCGTGTCATACTTTTACTGACTAAAACCCACTCATGTTCCTTCGATTGCCCTTTATGTTCCAGGGTCACGGTAACTATTATAAACATTCCACAACATCTCTAACCGATCACGACAGTCTGAAATATATGACAGACCTATACTTAGATAGAGGTAAAATTTTCACAGAGCATTTCCATTGCCGCTATAATGATAAAAATACATTAAAGCCCGTACAAGAAGAGTAATTATTTGCCGTTTTATTGCTCGATTGTCATTGTCTATATTTTATATTGTTCATATCTCTTATTTTTAAACAGAACATCCATCCACTGCACCAACTGTTTCAACTATTTATTTATGGCTACCCTTTCTTTTTCAACGACTTTGGAAACCACGAGTTTTTGTCACCAATTTTCAATGCAATTCACTTTTTCTTTCTCAACGATTATAACATAATTTCTCATATTGATTAATGGAGCAAGTCCAATGTAGGTCGACTATCGGTGAGTCGGTCGTTCACGCTCTCCGGACGGTGATAACCAGTACACGCTGAGGTATCGATTCCATTGACACACATGAACTTCAATTGCGTCACTGAAAGTCCCTGTAGTTGTTATCTTTGCATAAACAGGTGAAGTTGGAGCTTTTATCAGTAAAAATGTCCTTCTGGATGAAGATAGGTGCTTTCTTGATTCATTGTGGCGTGAAATCGAAACGTAGAATTGAGAAAAAGACTTGAATGTGTCAGATTTGGTAAGGTTCAAATTCCAATGTAATTCTGATATAGTGATGCAATATTACTATTTTTTATTCTTTTACTCAGGCTTAATATAATTTGAACGTAATGACTGCAAACTGACGCATTCCATGATCGTGCAGTTGTTCAAATAAAACATCTTCTACTATTATTTTTTCCTTGGACTTCAGATTTGTACTATTGTACTGTAAAATTTATGTGTTTTTCATTGACTTTAATTCGTTTTGAGCGAGCTGTTCCTCATAGATTATCATTTTGATATAAAAAGACAATACAATACTAATAAATGTCAATGATAAGTTACTTCACTTCCACTTTACTTTAAAACTATAACCGCGGAAACCGGTGTTACTGCTGATAATGAAAACATGATGTAACCAAAGAATTTAGATTAATTAATAGCACAATTGCAGTCTAAGTTCACCGTCCGCGGCGACACTAAGTACTATTGTAAATATCCCGATTTGGCCGCCATTTTGGCAAGGATCCAACTGTTCCTGCGGCGTCTTATGGCTGACATCGATCACGCCATGTGCGCACTCACGTGGTCGAATTCCGTGCATCATGATGCTGATTTAACGGTGTTGTGTATGGTGTTGGTACAATTTGTTTACTAATACTATTAATATGTTTAGAAACCTTGAATGAGGTTACGTGTCGGATATTACTGTAAGTAGAGAATCAGCTGGATTGGTGCGATACGATAACAGTTTTTTTATTAAAGCACTTGAGGGTGTCCACTTGGTTGCACTACCAAGTTGATAATAAGTAGGTGAAATAACCTTCATACAACTGTACACATTTTGTTAGTGTCTCGAACAGATAGCTCCGTCATGGTGTTGTAATGATATAGGGCTCTAAGCTGGCAACATAAGTCTTCTGCATTTTTGATAGCTGCCCACTATTCCCCATTATAAGCCTTTCTTTGTAGAATACTCCCTTTTCTCTGAGCCAGCGTTGTTCCGCCCTTATCATGACGTATCAACTATTCTCATTCATACTCATTATACTAACCAAACGGATGTTGGCGTTTGTCTCCGAATACTACGCATGATAACGCATCACCTTGGTTATCTAACTGCACACAGTATTGTGACATTTACATTGTTTCAAAGTCGATATTGAAAGAGATATTGCCGTAAACATAAAAAGTATTTGTATTTACCAAATATATTTGTGTGCTTACGTAATTGTATTTGTACGGTAATTTGGGCTGAATAGCAACTATTAGGGTGAAAGACAACAGTTTTGAAAATGAGTTTATCATTATAACAGTAACATTTACAATTGTCTATTAAAACCAATTTATTTTTAAATATATTGACTGTAGGGTTATGAATATAAGCTCGTTTTCTAAACTGTCATCTCTCCCTAATAGTACACCTACCTAGAATACACCCCAATTTACCGGTAGACATGTAGTTACGAAAATAAACAATAAATCGTTTACTTGGCTACAGAGATTATGGTATGGAAATCCTCTACCATTTTTTTTGCAATTTGGATTCAAGGCAACGAGGATGAAACGTAAACTAAAGTCAGTTGTCCACTACAACTGTCGTCCAGAAATCTTCTATCCCGCCTAGATGCGTTAATGCTTATAGGGCTTGGCAATTTGACCGTCCATTTCTCGTCTATTTAGATAAGAGATGGGACACACTGGCGTCTGCCCTAGGACACTTAGGGGAGAGTACTAAAAGCTATTGGGGATAACGTTCCCTAACAATGTTTTCTTATACGACCCACGCTTTTCCCGTTGCCCAATTCAATTCGCCTTTAAGATGTAGGTACATGGAATGAAGAAGGCATAGCTAAGAGTGTATCTTGTTTTGTAAACAAACGTAGTATGCTGACTAGACGAGGTGTATTATTGTGTGTATGCTGAATTGCTGATTGACGAGCTCACCAAAAACTTTCTTTTTATTATAGACACTAATTCAAGTTATCGTATTATGTACGAGCTGCCATCCGGGGTTTAATTCGGCTCAAGTTACTTCTCCGCTCCCTTGGATAGTTGCGTGAAGTTATACTATTCTATGTATATCACATTTACATTCATTCTTATCACATTTTATATCAGTTTTTGTCAATTTGTCACTTAAGTCATTAAGACGAAAGCAGCGGAATCAGAATCCCTACTGCCATCTTGATTGATAAAGATCCCTTTTATCCACTTCTTCCAACTCCTTAATATTTGAGCACTTCAAAACGAATTCGAGCTATTAAAATTATGTTTTAAAAAGAGTATTTTCCACACTGTTTAAGTACCTAAGTTATGCGCGATTCGCTGGCCAGAACACTGAGCGGCCTGTATTTACGGCTTGCCAGGAATTCCGGCTGGAGTTCTTCGAATTCTTTCGGGAGCTATAATATTTGTGGTTGTATTGTGCGGCGACAGGAAACGATTACGTCAGTAAATAAGTTATTTGTCTCATGTCTGGGACATGATTTATGTGCATTGGATTAGATTGGACCGGCGATATTGATTCTATAGACGGACTTCTTTACTGGGAAAAGGTACTTGTTACATTTTGGTACTAAATAGAGTTGCTAGATCTATGTCATTTTTCTATTGGTGACTGGGTAGGTGAGTTTGTACAAGTTTTTCTGTTAAGCGGTTACTTAACCTTTCAACGGCCAAGTGACAGCCGGCTGTCGGGCTGCTATTGTCTTTCTATTGTGTCTCAAATTACGTGTGTTCGGATTAAAACAACTAATTAATATGCGTCAAACTGGCAACCCTCACACTGACTGCTGCACTCTGAGACCACGCTCAAAACTAACATTTACTAACGACCGAAAAACTGCTGCTGGACAAAGACATCGCCAAAAAGATTTTCACAGGCATCGTTTCTGCGCTACCCATATCCAAAAGCCAAAGGACACGGCGACCTTCACGAGATTGCCAATTTAAAGTACCTAGTAAACAAAATCGGAATCGGACCAAAAAAAAGGAGTATTCCCATTTGAGCACCGAATTTTAACCTTACTTTGATTGCTGAACATTGGTGCCTATAAATAGGTGCTCACACAGGAATACTCCAAAAAGAAAATAACCCACCCTTACTAAAAGTATAAACCACTTGTGGTTTATTTGGCATCAGGCAATGATGTTATAAGTAAAAAAGTGTAGATAGGCTACCCAAACGAAATTCTATCTTCAAAAACGGCACACTAACGCACACATACATTACACGTCAAAGTAGGATGACATGATTGAAGTAGTGCGAGTGAAAAAGAGATAAACGTCAAATGTCACACGATACTCAGTATCATGTTTGTCAATTGGCAAACTTTTAATGTGCCACTTTTTTACTGCATATAACCTATCTACACTTTTTTACCTATAACATCATTGGCACCAGGTATTTATTAGCTACATTGACTGAACTTACTTTATAGCACCAACGTTTATATGTTACGTGTGGTTATTCTCTCGATTCACCGAATGTCGCACTATTTTCGGAACATTCCGGACTTTTTTGGGGGTTTCCGATTCTAAAGAAGTTTGCGAGAAGTATTTTAGTTCCTATTGCTAATACTGATATTTGATACTCTACTTCTTCACATAAAACATTAAATATTCGGCATGTACTTAACAGCATACATTTATACCTATATAAAATGGAAACACTGACTGATTGTTGATATATTAACGCACATCCCAAAGCTCCCATTATTTAATTTATTAACATTTTCATCAAATTGTATTGAGCATAAAGTATTTAAGTACTTATTTATTTAAACTTCATGCACAATTAATATGCTTATAGGCGGACTTACCTGGGCATTCTCAACCAGTCAACCCAGGGCAGTGCAGATTCATTTTTTTTATACTTATCCATTTTGCCTATTCAAAGTAAATACCAGCTTGAACAATGATATTTTTTCTTGAAACTACAACTTGAAGTAAATTATAACTACATTAGCATTTATTATGAAACATCATTCCCGTAGACATAGCAGTTTTTTTTTCTATCAAAACATAACATTGTAAGATTGATTTTATTAAACCATTCAGTACTAAGCTTATAAAACAGACTATCTTCTGTATGTATGCGATCAAAAACTAAAAGTTTACTTCCAGTATTTGTTTCCAGGAGAAACATTTTACATTAATAGATTGTAGTTTTAATAAAAACTGGAAATAATGTTCACGCAAACATAACAAAGTTCTCAAAGAGCAAAGGGACTTTGTTGAAGATGAAGACACTGCATGAGGAGTCGATTTAGACCTGTAGAAATGGCAGTTACAGGATAAAAAATTCTCTGGACTCTATCATTATAGAGTACCGAGAATAACTTACAGTACACTAACTTTGTAGGAGTAGTCTATAGACAGATATACTGAAACACGGGCATAACACAACATTAACTTCAAATCTGCTTCATAGTTTCAAAACGAACCAAAGATAAAAACTTCCATCGTTGCTTCATGACATACATAACACATCCTAAAACTATCAATCACCAACTGCTTATCAGATAGCTAGTTTTTTTAATTTCTCTTCCATACAACGCAGCATTTTGCATGGTCAATATTGCGGTCTGACGTGACGTAGTTGCGCGCGCAGCTGTCCCTGTGACCTTCACGAGATAACTGATATTACCGCACATGGTAGCAGCCGGTGGCAGCTTACATTTTGCTCTTATCATATTGGAAAAGAAAGCTTTAAATGCCACAATGTTAGAATGTGTTTGGGAAATTGCTGGTACCCATAACACAAATTCAATCTTTACCTTGGGTACCTTACCTTTACTTTAATGTATAATCTGTATAATTCTCTAATTCTATTTTGAATGTTTGTCTGTATTATATCGTTAAATATTCTACCTAGATATATATATTTATAGATAATGTTCAATTAAAACATTATTTATTTATGGGCGACAAGAAAAGCTTTGATAGACGATATTATATGTTAGTGGAATAGCTGCATTTTAGTTTTTAATTGGCAAATAAAGCTACTTATCAGTTATTTTTATATCATTTACATTACTAAATAGCGGAGTTTATTACAATAAATCGATAACGTTATTTATTAAATGTGATGAATGAAATATAGTTTGTTATTGGTTTGTTTAATTGTGATTGTTATTTAAACTTTGTTCATCCGCTCTGTTGTTGCTTGTTTGTTCTGTTCGTGTCGGAGCTCCACTGTTTCAAGAAATTGCGTCGTAAAATGAAACTGGAATTTTAAAAGGTTCTTTAAACTTCAATTCACCTTCTCTTTTAACAAGGTTAGAAGCGATATAATAAAAACGCTTCAGACATTTCTTTTTAAGAATATTGCTTTCATGAAATAAACAAGTCCTGTGTTATATGTATTTTACGCTGTATATGCGCACCGCTATCGGTGCATCATCGCCGTAATTTGACATTTCAAAAACAACGCGTGTTGCGTAGTTATGGTTTACGATAAAATTATGAACTTTGATCCTTGCTCGTATTTGTTCATTTTAACTACACCGTAACTTATCGAATTGTTTTAGAAATTATACGTAATTGATCAATTGCCAAATTAGTACTTCTTAACAATTAAAGCTGTTTAGCTTTAATTTTTAAGAAGTACTTATTTGGCAATTGTAGGAATTGCCTAATATTATCTATCGGACACATGATGTGGGCCTTTTAATAAACTGGAAATGTTACTTTAGTATAAATCTTTTTGTAACAAAAAGACTAACAATAACTCTATTTTATCCCCAGAGATACGCACCAGATCGACTTGCCGCCGTTCGGCAGATATGCCACCGGCATCTTCTTCCTCGACAAGCTTCACCACCAGGACATCGAGAAGAAGTTCGGAGAACTGGCCGAAAGCCTCGGTCTGACCGTACTATGCTGGCGTACCGTGCCCACCAATAATTCCACTATCGGTAAGACACCTGAAACTTACAAAATCATTATATTGGTCCCATTCATACATATTAGAATTTTTTAAAGAAAATCATGTAAAATCAAGCAGATCATTGTCCGTTATACATCTGTATGTTCTATGTTATATATAACAGCCATAGACGCCATTGCTCATAATCAAATGGGGACTCGTGCATGGATTTAGAAAGTTCGATTCATTTAATGTTCAGGGGTACTGTGACATTCTTTGTTATTGCATGCTGGATATATCTTTATAAATAGCTATTGATGTCGAATTATTTAGCACTTGGCTGTCTGTGATGGCAGTCAAGTATTTGTTACTTTTTAAAGAGCAGAAAATCTTGTCTGCTTGTAAAAACCCTAAGTTTCTCTTTAAAAAAGTCTACATTTAACTAATGTCCTAGTCACGCTTTGCTAACAGCGCGTTAGATTTTCTGTACCTAAATATGCTGTCTTTTTTACCATTGTTTAAAATAATTAGCTGTGAAATAGAATTCTACGATTTACATTTTGAATACTTACTTCATTAAAATCAAGAAGAAAGAAAAGCAGATTTGATAAGCTAACTTAGTAGTTTTGAAGAAACTTTTCTTCGAATTTCAGTTAATAATTTAATTGATTCTTTAGCGCTAAACATTAGTTCGATGTGACTTTGAAAGTTTAATCAAGTCTAATTACTTTTGTCTTTTACCATTCGAACATCACAAATTCCAATACAAATACGAAATAGGCACCAAAAAACTTTTTAAATAGGTTGAGTGTGAGCACTGAGAGCCTTTTTTGAGCAAAACTTTTTCATTTTTCAAAACATCAAAATGATTTTCTAATTTGGAACACACAGTCAGGAATTTATTAAACAGACATGGCGTCGCGATAACAGCCAATAGGAATCGTTGACTAGTTGAGCTAAATCAGTGTTTTAAATTAAAACATGTTGGAACGATTGGTTGCCCTGCCAGCGACGCGACATCTCGTATTGATTTTACTATGAGCATGAGCTAGACGTTTACTAGATGTTAGATTTATTCTGAAACTATAGCATATTTATGTGTAAATAAATCTACATAGGGCAGGCCCCTTATATGAAGCTTTCAAAGAACTACTTGCCAATGCTATTCTTGAAAAATGACAAAAAGGGCTCTCAGTATATAGCTGCCGGAAACTTAAAAGCATTCTCAACTTTAATATTGTCCTGTCACGATGTTTGTCGCTCGATATAAGGCCAGTTTCGACGTTGCGATTTTTGTTTGCGACTATCATTGCAGGTCGTAGTAATGTCGGGTCGTTTAAACGCGGCTGAACGCGGTCATGCGATGCTTGACCAAACGGTTTGTTCGATTTGAGATCAGATTCGGTACTATGCGTTTTAGAAACACTAAAAGTGATGCAAATTGCTTTACAAAATACGGTGCAGACAATTTGTGTTACATACAGCGTAGTTTCAATAAATACTCCTGTACTTACATGTTATAGATGATTCTATCACGCATAGTACCTAGGTTCTATACAATTTTCCATAACGTATCCACCACGTTCGCTTTTAGTATGTCTTCATTAATTATAAAGGCTATGATTTTGCATGGATACAATATTTATGATTTGCATTGCAAATGTGTGGATACGCTTGGAAAATACTTGCAAATTAAATGTGGTATGTACTGTCGCAAGCATTGAATTAAGTTAAGTAAATAATTTATGTCAATATCTTGGACATTGTAAGAAATTAAACTCTGATTTTAATGCTTAGACCGTACTACACTTGTATAAACCAAAGATTGTTAACTTAAGATTCATTAGACAAGCAATATTATGTGTTATTTGTTTCATTTAAATTATAGCTGCATCATTCACTTTTTCTTGAATCTTGGGTTAAATCAATTAAGTCTAAATATATCCAGCCATTGTCATTAAATAACGCTTAAAAGGTATTGTCAGGTCTACCATCATTAAAGTTGTCATAAATGTTGTCATCTGTTCAGTTAAAATTACATACAGTACCAAATGCATAAACATTTATGACATTTCTAGAGACCATTCGTTTTCTATGCCTTTAGTGTTCTGGAAAATTAGCTAATAAACATTATAGGATATAAATCTGCTAGTATAACGTGTCATTCCCTTGGTGAAGTTAGTAATGGGCTGTTTTGGCTCGCTTTCAGGTCAGGTGGCTCGTAATTCGGAGCCATTTATGCGTCAAGTGTTTGTTACCGGAGATACCGACGACGAACAACTAGCCAGACAGGTAAGAACGAGACGGAGCTACACACGTGAGCGAGAGAGGGTATGGAGAGTATGAACTTGCAATGTTTCGTGTTGCGATTTCATCCTCTTGCTATGAGTGGTAGTAAGCGCGTTTAGGACGTAAGGAACTCTTATAGGAATTTTTTCAGATCGTTGCGTGCGCACTGGCCGGCCGGACGCGACCACTTCGTGCCAAACGTAAATTTTACATACCCTTACATAATCCCTAAGGGAATGCTTGTATTCTAAAGTTGGTTGTGCACCTTCGTTCTTATACACTCATTCTTAAACAAACTAGAAACTTAGATGTCAATTTGTGTGTAAATTAACGCTTCACGAAGTATCTGTCTTTGATGCTATTTATAGAAACTTCCGTACTTCTATTGATGTTAAAAATCTACTATTTTTAGCGTACGCTTAACCTTCTTTTCAATACAGGCATCCCACCGTGTGCTGTATTTTCCGGATCTGGAGTGTGTGTGCGTGTTTTCAGATATTTGTACTGCGCAAGCGCGCGTCGCATGAGCTGGTGGTGCCTGGAGCCAGGTTCTACATCTGCAGTCTTGCGCTCAAGACTGTCGTCTACAAGGGACTGTTGACTTCTCAGCAGCTATGGGTGAGTGGGACTTGCTACAAAGCTTTTAGCTTAGCCTATATCTTTATACGTTTATTTATTGAACAATTCTACTTCTGTACTATCAGAAGTGGGATCGTTCTCCAGATACTATAAAATGACTAAGAATTAGATCCAGTACTTAAGAGTTGGTTAGTTGGCTTGACTGACCAATTTTTTTGTCCAAAAGTATTCGAATACATTTTGCTTATCACTATTACGTCATTCATACAGGAGTACTTCAAGGATCTCACAAACCCAGCGTTTACCACGTACCTTGCGCTGGTGCACACCAGGTTCTCCACCAATACCTTCCCCAGCTGGGAGAGAGCTCATCCTTTGAGGTTAGTACATTGCATCATCCATCATATTTCTCATATTACAAACTGCAGAAAATTCTTATAAATCTCATACTTACACTAATATTACTTTTAATTCATATCTATTTGGTACAGTTGCTGAGACTCCTCAAAAGTTCAAGGAACTTTATTTATCTACTATTTGGTATTGCTTCCCAGAGTCCTCGCTCACAATGGCGAGATCAATACGTTGCGAGGTAACGTGAACCTCATGAAGGCTCGTGAAGGTGTCATGAAGAGCGAGCTGTTCGGAGAAGGTGAGCCACTTTACTGATCGTTTTTACCACTACATGAATTTGTAGTTCAGAAACCAGTCAACAGCCTTCGTCACGGGGGTCCTATTAGATACACAGCTCCCGTCAGGTTAGAGGATCATGCTTTTTCAGTATGATAGGGTACTTTTCTAGTTTCTCATAAGTATCTCTAAAAGAATCTGCAACCATGATACTCCGTCTTAAAAACTTCCGTCTGAAAAGTTCTTTTCATTTAAAAAATTACTCTAAACCTCCAAACTACTTTGAATATTATGATAAACCTTCCCCCTTGTCTCCAGATCTGAAGAAACTGTACCCAGTGGTCGAACCGAATCTTTCTGACTCTGGGTCAGCTGATTGTGTGTTGGAGTTCCTTCTACACGCTGGCCAGCGGTCCTTGCCCGAAGCGGTGATGACCATGGTGCCTGAAGCCTGGCAGAATGACGTCACCATGCCTAAAGAAAAGAGAGACTACTACCAGTGGGCTTCTTCTTGCATGGAGCCGTGGGATGGACCTGCGTTGGTCACCTTTACGGATGGACGGTACATTGGTAAGTGATGTGAAGGTTTCTGGTATATTTTTTGGATCCCCAAACTCTACACTAAAAACAAACGAATCCCGACAATATTACCTGCATTTACAACAATAAGGCTCTTGCTTATAGTGTTAAATGTTACTTAGCGCGTACTTAAGCTTAGTTATTCTACTTCTTTCAACTTCAACTTTTATATTTGATGGCAATCCACCGAATTTTCGGTGATTTCTGCCAATGTCCAGTTTGAAAATAATATTTCAGTTTAAATGACAACTGTACGGTTATTAAATTATAGTATGGAGATCATACACGTGTTCTTATAACCAAGAACACGAGATGACTCCTTCTACTTCTTTATCTCATCATCATAGTTTGGCACTTGTGCAATAGTGACAGAAATAATGCTTAGTCAAAACGCGTGCTTAAAAACGTCTATATTTCGACCTAGATGTCGAGGATTGTATGGTGTTAAACAGTTCCTAGTTCCACAAAACAATGAATTCATTATTAAAAAGACCGCTGCAGTTTTTAATGCTTCTCATAACAATTTCAGGTGCCATTTTGGACAGGAACGGGCTGCGACCCTCTCGCTTCTACGTGACGAGTGAGAATATACTCGTCATGGCGTCTGAAGTCGGTGTCTATGATGTGGACCCCGACAAGGTCATACTTAAGGTGAGGGATTTAAAATTGTAATTATAGATGTTTTAAAAACATTATTTTTTGTCTAATGGCTAGA
Organism: Athetis lepigone; assembly: GCA_033675125.1. NCBI lineage: Eukaryota > Metazoa > Arthropoda > Insecta > Lepidoptera > Noctuidae > Athetis > Athetis lepigone. Next base: position 3,864,041 of record CM066229.1, on the reverse strand, counting down.
AATTAAAAAAAGGAAATAGCTATTTTCATCTTATCAAAATAAGGTTGTGCAAGATATGAAACCACCAAAAACATTATAATTGTAATGGTTAGACAATATTTAAAAAGAATTAGTAATTTTCATCTAATAAAGATAATAATCTTTTATATTTCAAATGCACTTTCAAAGTATATCTTGAAGGAAAACCTCGTGTTTGCACGGAACGCCTACTAAAGTAGTCATAACACTAGTGCAGCTACATTTGTTTTAGCGAATAACTTTTTTCTTTAGTACCATTTGATTCTATTTTACCGAAGAGTTCTTGACATTGGTGCCGGTGCCGATTCTCTTGTGCACAACTTAACGTAAATTTAAGTTAGGTGCATCTTTCTCTTTCCATTTCCTAAAGAAAAGGACAGAAGATACATTTTAGTTTAATCCTGTCAAATTAGACAGCGCCTGATGACAATTGACGTATATTTAGACGCCATGTTTTTAAATTGCGTCTAAATTATCTATGGAGTGTCTAAATTTGACAGGACTTAACTAATATTTTATCTTCTGTCCTTTTCTTAATTAAATGGAAAGAGAAAGATGCACCTAACTTAAATTTACGTTAGCTTGTGAATAAGAGAATCGGCACCAATGTCCTCCAAACCTTGTCTTAAAAGTTCTATATAAGTCTGAAATGGCCGAATCTGGTGAGGACAGAACAAATGTGAATGAAATTGACAACGATTGTCGTATAAAGAAAAGAAGAGGTCTTTGTCCCGAAGTGAAACAGATATAGACTAGATTATTATTTTATAACGATTTAAAGTTTTAGCAAATCTTTATTATCGATTTCAAAGATGAAAATAAACCAATTTTCAACTGAGTCATTTCTAATTTCAGAGTCGTCTAAAACCCGGTCGTATGTTGCTGGTCGATACAGTAGAGAAGAAAATGGTGCAGGATGCTGAACTGAAGATGGAGATCGCGCGGAGCCGACCTCACTCTGATTGGCTGAGAGATAAGGTATAAACAATAGCCTATAAATGGCGTCAATTTTTTTTATATATCTATTTAATTCTATCATAGCCCATTGATACTTACTTGACGTAACTTCATTATGTATTGTAAGTACTTATTTTATATAAGGGGAAAGAGGTATTGATGCATAACCTGGTATGTACAAATATTAAGTGTATGATTCGTATTGAATAAATTTACCGTCATTTATTTAAAAAAAAGTAGTTGTTTATTTCATTTTGACTTTATACCAAAAGCTCAATTTGTCAATGAATGTGTGTGTTTTACTTTTATGCCAAGTAGAAATTTGTTAAAATCATAACATCATTAATTTTTGACGTAAAGTATTTGCATTCCATTGACCTACAGGGATATAATATCTAGTGATATTGTCATATTGCCTTGTCCTTAAAACTGTTAGGCTGAGAGGTAAAAGTTAGCATACTTACATCTCAGTCTCATACTAAAGGTTGTATTATATCAATCTCTTTCACCCTTAAAACCCCATTGAACAATACACCTACATTGTTAACATAATTATGTTTCTCTTTTCTATGCATTACGGTACGTGGGATAACATTTAAACATTTGATCAGATGGTGAGTGGTACACGCATGGGGAGTGAACAATTTCTTAATTGCTAAATTACCTGAACATGGGCTCGTTCGCGCAGCCCGTATTTAGTTTCAACCAATCAAAATTAAAAGCTTTAATAGGATAGGCGTTGATTTGTTCGCACGACTTTGGGTACAATCATTATGTATAGTTTTATTCTAGTTTCTATAAGCTTCGAATCTGAGCGCAAGGGTAAATGGTTTGTTCCCGTTGTCCCCGTGTGCCATATCCCCGTCACGGGGACAGCGGGACGTGATTAAATTTATTTCCCGTTGTCCCCGTAACGTACATTCGGCTAATGTGTAAACTAAACTAAACTTCAAATTCACAGTAATTTTAAATTTTCACACTTCACTACTTAATTCAATCAAAAGTACTAGGCGCGCAGTAACGTGAAGTGGTAAATGGAAAACGTGCTCCACCACATATTTTAAATTTTCGCACATGACTACTTCACGTTACTGCTCGCCTAGTACTTTTGTTCTCTTAAGTTTTCAATCTTTAATTGAAAAATAACGTCCTGTAACTCTGTGGGACATTTCATTAAATAAAAAATCTTACTTGAAAACAAGGTCTAAATCCTTTATATTAATCTACCGGAACAGCGTACGGGGACAATGGGAACTATTTTCAAATATTTAATTGAAGTACCGCTGTCCCCGTAGGACGGGGACACGGCGTACGGGGACAACGGGAACAAACCGGGTAA